>CM035839.1:465135642-465356085 GCA_020510985.1 Pholidichthys leucotaenia
GCATTAATGTTCCCGATCACGGCCGCTTTAAGGGTGTCCCAAAAGAAGAATCGTTACTCTTGTGACGAGATCCGTTACACCTCTATTGCCATCAGGGGAGCCTGCTCTTCATTAAGCCAGGTTTCAGAGACTGCGATAGCTGTAAATTTTCTGTCTAGCTGTTTTAAATAGTCCTGAATCTGTGGAAAGTTTTTGTTAAGACTTCTGCTGTTGAAGTGTATTATTGATAGTTTACCATCTAGTTGCACTTGACTTTTGAATTGCTTTTCAGTGTAATATTCACAAGGTTATGAATATTATTGAAAAAGTGGTTATCAGGATCAATATCATTCTCCATCTCTTGTAGTTTATGTTCAGCATAATGGCATATTTTCAGAGTTTGAGTTTCCTCACTCCGTGTCAAATGACTTCCTCCAACTGGGGATAATTGGTGTCTACTCAAGTCAGTCATAAGTTTTTGCTTGTTTTGCTTATTTTTTTTTAAAGTACTTTGGCATGGTGTATCAAAAGAATTATTCTTACCGTGTGTGTGAATATGGATTATCATTGACTCATAATTTTCTTAATCAGTGTTCATCTGTATTTATCTAAGTCAGTAGCATCTCTGATCATTATACTCTTTGCTTGCTCAGGTGTTCCATTTAGTTTAATCCAAATTCTACAATTTCTTGTCCAGGTTGCCTGTATCTTATTTTGTCTTTTCAGCATCCGTGCTTGCCGTGCTATTTCAGCGTTTATGGTAATTCAGTGCTGCTATGACAAAAGTCCTCTCATATGTACGGCCGTGTAGAGATAAGGGCATAGTCCTCTCACCAAAGGTCTTAATATCCGAGCTGTTTGCTGCCACCATCTCGGGGCTGCTAGCTCCTGCCAGCCGGTCAGCGTAGGTCGGCCGGATGAAGCTCTTCTGGGCTCCGGTGTCCACGAGGAAATGCCTCCCCGAGCATGCGTCCGTTAAGTAGAGCAGCTTGTTAACTTCACCGAGGGTCGCCACTGCTACCGACCCTAGGACTTGGCATTTTCCCGAGCGCTGGAATTGTCACGGTGGTGTACATCTGCGTGCGTTCTCTCTGAAGCGGCGGTGGTAGGAACAGAGCGTGTCTCTCTGGTGCTCCCTGGTCCCCACTGCTGCTACCGTCGGTGGCTCCTCGCCTCCTCTGGTCGTCTCGCTGGGCTCCGCCACTGCTACGTTGACTGTGGTCGCCCTGGTGGTGATGATGATCCGGTCTGCCTCCTGGGCTAGCGCACGGTAGTCCCGCGCGGCCAGCCGTGGCGAATTGACCAGAAACGCTCTCGCTACTGTCGGAAGGTTCCGGAGGAAGAGGTGGGCAAACAAAAACTGCTCGTCATTCGTGCCCATTAACGCCAGCATCTTCTCCATCAGGTCCACGGCTGAACCCTCTCCTAGCTCGGTCCGCGTCAGGAGCCTCTCCGCTCTCTCACAGTCCAAGAGCGTGTAGCGCCGGATGAGCGCAGCTTTGAGCGCCTCGTATCTGTTGCTGGCTGGAGGCTGATCAAGCAGACTCGCTACCTGTTGAGCTGTGCGGGCGTCGAGCGCTGCGACCACATGGTAGAATCTGGTGTCGTCTGCCGTTACTCCCCGGAGGGTGAACTGGGCCTCGGTGAGGTGGAACCAAGAGCGCGGGTTGTGCTGCCAGAAATCCGGTAGCTTGACTGAAACCGCACACGTGTGGCTGGAGGTTCCGGTCCGGGCTGTCTGTGGGATGGCTGCCGCCTTGCTGTAGCCTCCTGACCGGGCCGGCTCCAGGGATCTTGCTTCGTGTTCCATAATACGTCTTGGGTCACCAGTGTGGAGTGTGTGAAATCACAGGCAGATTCATTTCAAAATGATTTATTGCACACTCACATCTCACCAGGAGACTCCTGCTCTTTTGTCTCCCATGCTTATTCACTGTCTCTTGTCTGAGATGCTAGAAATCTGACTCTCCCAAGGCGCTACAACACATTTATATTAAAAAGGCACAAATTTACAAAGAATGAAACTCCAAATGTCTGTATTTTCTTCTCATGCTCCTACGTCTTGGAATGATCTTCAGAAAACATTACAATTAAATGAACTGGCTGAACATTAAAACAAAACCTTGATCAGCAGATGGATTACAGAGGATTGTAAATGCTTTTCCTGAGCTGGAACTTTTTGGGTAATGTTTTTATTGGTTTTTACCTATTAACTTTATTATTTTTATAATTTATATTTTATAATTTTTATTATATTTTTATTATCTTCTTATTATCTTTTTATTATCGTCTCTATTGTTTCTATAGTTTTAGATGTGCTGATTTTTGTTGTCCTGTTGTTCTATGTACTGGTGTGCCGTCTTGGCCTGGTCTGCCTGGAAAAAGAGATGGACTCTCAAGGCACTTCCTGCTTCAATAAACGTTAAATAACTTTTAAAAAATATGAGAAAAGTTCCAAATGTACAAGAAAAAAGTTCAAAATTCATGAGAGAAGGTGACTAGTTTTTCTCTTGTAGCTCAAATATTTAGTTTGTCATCATACAATTTTTGGAGAAAAAATCCATGGTAAAGGTTGCTGCCCCCTGTTGGTCAAGTTTTATTTTCAAACCAGTTCAGTAAAAAAATCAAAAACCAAAAACAATGTATCTCAGATGTAAAGTTTTTCTCTTTGGACATTTTTCTTTAGTCCGTCTCCACCAAACTCAGCGTTCAGATTTCCATCCAGCTTTTTCCAGTTTCTACCTACAGATCTAAGTCCAGACTTGGAGCTGCTGCCTCTCCTTGGTTTACAGCAGTTTATGGAGGATAAAAGATGCTGTAAATACTGTAAATATCATTGTGTCTGTGTGAGTCAGTTGTGAAGTAGGGAAATAGTAGCAGCTGAAAAAATAGAACTAAAACAAGAAGAAGTGCATTCTAGACACGTGATGTCATCATTCCTAGAAAACCTGGGTTTACCCAAAGAGCGACGTCATTTTCCACATTCATAGCGAAACGTTTCACAGTTTGAAACGTATTTTCAACGGTTCAATAACAGAGGAAACAAAGAAGAGAATCAAGGTTTCTCACTGGTGTTGACAAACTGGAATGGAAGAGTCTGGTGGTTGAAAAAGGAATTTCTGGTTGATCCGGTAGCAACAAAACCCTGACTGAGCTCTTTCCTTATATGGTCACGTGTCTGTATGGCATCCACCAATCATATCGCTCCATCTGCTCCCATCAGTGGGTCTGTTGATGTTACTGGTTTCTGTGGTGTTGGAGGAATGTCACATGTCTGAGTAATGAGGCCAGTTAACTGGGTCCCAGCAAAGGTAATTCCTACAAATTACAGCGCCTTGTTTAGGCTTAGCATCTCTTGTTAGCTAGTTGTTAGCAACGCTGACCCAAAACAAGCCAGTAAGCGGTAATTTGTGCATAAAAATACTATAATGAGATGTTTTTCTAGAACAACGTGGAGGTGATGTCATTCTGACCTCATTACTCAGATCTACAAAGTTCCTAGAAAGCAGCACCACAGTGTTGGGGAACATAACCTTTGGTTTTAAAAGGAACTCATTAGTTTAGCAGAAAAGTAATCCATTACATTATTGTTTAGTTACCATGGAAAGGAACACATTAGAACACTTTTACGTTACCGCAAATTAAGACTTTATTGGGATTATACTCCAATAAGAAAACAATCAGGGCATTTTCTAAATGACAAACTTCTAAAAAAATTCTTTATTACAAAAAAAAAAAGAAAAAAAGTTGCCAATAAGTTCAATGAAAAAGTTGCAAATTTATGTAAAATAAGTTGCAATTTTACATGAAAAGTTGCAGATTTATTTAAAGGAAGTTGCAAATTTACACAAAAAAGTTGCAGATTTACATGAAAAGTTGCACATTTATGTAAAAGAAAATGCAAGACTCCATGAAAAAGGTTGCTACTTTATGAGAAAAAAGTCTCAAATTTATCTGAACAAAGTTGCTAATTTGTGGAAAGAATGCTAATTGAGAGAAAACTGAAGGTGTGGACCAAGGTTCATATTAATATTCCAGTGTCTCCATTTAGTCTGGTTAGGTTTGGTTTCACACTGCTCCTTACTCAACCAAACTGAACAACTTTACATGATGCTCCTATATTTTGCTGTCATGACGACGTTTGTGTCGTTACTACAGACCGGCCGTTAGCAAACATGCTACTCACCCTCTGAGGTGTCGGGTGTGTCCAGAGATGAGACTCTGGACACACCGCTAACTGGATATTAACCCCTTAGCATTCCAGCACATTTCCTGAATTTATGCAAAGAAAATCAAATTCTTTTCCAGCTGCTAGAACACCGGAAATGTAAAAGGTTAAATTTGCAACTTTTTCCTCCTCAATTTGCAGCTTTTTTTCCCCTCAATTTGCATTTTTTTTTTTTTTGTAAATTTGGCAAATTTTTTCTCAAAAGCTTACCATCTTTATCTTGCAAATCTGCAACTTTTTCTTGTAAATTTTCAATTTTTTTCCTGTAAGTTTGCAATGTTTTTTCTTGAAAAGTTGAAACTTTTCTTTTAAATTTGCTACTTTTTGCAACTTATTTCTCCTCAATTTGCAACTTTTTTTTCAAAAATTTGCAACATTTTTCTTGTAAATTTTTACCTTTTTTTCTGTCAAATGTTTGCTACTTTTTTCCTGTAAATCTGCGACTTTTTTTCCTGTAGATCTGAAACTTTTCTTTGAAGCATTTCCCCAGTTTCCCTAAATTTAGCAAATGCAAAGAAAGTCAGATTCTTTCTTCACTGAGTGGCAGTAGAAAATCTGAAACGTTCTGCCCGCCAAACTAGTGTTGTAGTCAAGACCACACCAACCGAGACCAAGACATTGTCGAGACTAGAGAGTATCAAGACCAAGACATTTGGAGGCCGACATCGAGACAAGACCAAGACTGTATATATCAAAGAAAAATCATAACAAAACAGAACAAAATGACCAGTATCTTTTTTTTTTATTTAAGTTTGCTTTTACATAAATGCAACAGCAACAAAAAAAAATTCTATGTTGTTTTCAAACCAGCAAAATGAAACAAATCTCAAATCTAAGCAAATTTGTTTTTTCACTTGTACAAATTACGCAGTTGTACTCATTAAAACTGCATTGTCCTGACAAGCCACCATAAATATGTCATTTCAGAAAGAAAAATTAAGAAAAAGTAAGGAATAACACCTAAATTAAATTAAATGAGTGAAAAAATAACCCTGACATTTCTTTTCAGCAAGGTATTTTTTTTAAATAATTTTCTTGAACATGGGTCCCTTTGACATTTTGCATTTTGGTGCTTTGCCAGCCAACTTAGGTGCACAGCCATGAAGAACATTCACAGTAACAGAACTTTCACAACAAAGAAAGCCAGATAATGTTCTTTTTAGAAGTATTGATTCTCCTAGGCAGCCACAAGTTTCCTTCATAAAATTACAGCATAAATTAACTAGGAGTAATTTAACTGAAAATTATGGCATGCCAAGCATGAACAAAATGTGTTTTAAAAAAAAAGTGTTATTCTGCTATCTTGCTTTTGACAATGCTACGCAAGCTAACTTGGCTATAATATAAAGTCGGTGCTCTGAACGTTAGCAAAAAACGATCGTGGGAAGAAAAGAGCTTATTTTCGCACAATGTTTTAAGATGGGGTGTTGAAATTTTTTGATTTTAAGTTTCCCAGTGTAGCTAATTTAACAGTTAATTTACCTGTCTTTATGCTTCCTCTCAATGTGACGATAAAAGTTTGACGTTGTCCCAGCAGTTTCTGTGACTGGAGCACCGCAGAATTTACACACTGCAGAGTGTTTTCGCTTGCATGTCGTTTTGCAGATAAAGTCCTTATGGTTTTGGAAACCAAACTTAATGACTGATGAGTTTGCTGACATTTTTAACGGCTAGTTTCCCCGGAGGCGCAGCGTCTGCAGTCGTCTTCATTCACTCTCTGTGTACAGGGGGCATGTCACTCCGCGTGTCACTCCGCGTGTCACTCCGCGTGTCACTCCGCGTGTCACTCCGCGTGTCACTCCGCGTGACTGGGAAGGCACCAGCCTGCATTCTACTTTTCTCACTTATCACAGATCACTTATCACTGGCCTGGTCTCGACCAGTCTTGATCAAAAATCCCGAGTCCACCCTGTCCGAGACCCAGTAAAAATGCCTTCGATTCCGAGACGAGACCCTTAAAAAGTAGTCTCAAGACCGGTCTCGAGACCAAGACCGATCTCGAGTACTACAACACTACGCCAAACACCGGAAATTTCAGAGGTTCAGTGTAAACTGGTTCAGACTTCCCATTTGTTTTCATCAGTCACATCTGGAAACACTTAAAATGACCTTTCTCTGAACATTTAAATGTAATCTAAGAAAAAAACTGGTGAGAAATATTGATGGATTCCAACAGGAAGTTTAATGTTGTGTAATATGGCACAACAGAGCCGTGTCTGCATTCTTCCCCACATCAATCTGACTTTTTAATTTGCATCGTTTTTCTTCTAAATTCACTAATTTCATAAAATCAACTTTTTCTTGTAAATTGGCAAATTGGTAAATTTGTGCCTTTAATTTTCAAAGTCTGTTCTCTTAAATTTGCAACTTTTTCTCAAATTTGCATGTTTTTCTGTGATAATTTGCAACATTTTTCTTGTAAATTCTCTGCTTTTCCCTCATGAATTTTCAAGTTTTTTCCTAAATGTCAAACTTTTTTCTCATAAATTTGCAGCGCTCGTATGATGATAAATGTTAAATGTTTCCATGCCTACCTGTCTGCTGCATGTTAGGCTTCACACACCTTTTCATTTACAGCGGGATTGCGGGGGGGGGGGGGGGGGGCGGTGAATGGGTGCGTTTGTCCGTCCGCAATGGAGATTGAGTTTTAAAGCTCATGGACCAGATGTAGTGATGATTTTACCTCTAAAGACGTTCAAACACTCGCTGGAATGGCGTGTACTCTCCTAACGCGCGCTCCCGCCACGGAGTGCTTTTGGGGCAGGCGCATGTTTTTCAACACAAACCCAGCGCTTCACACACGCGGTCAGGATGGAGACGTGGTGAGGCGTCCACGGGCAGGCTGGGGGAGACGGAGGAAGGGACGGTGTTGAAAACCTCACGGGTGAGTTTTGTTTTGTTTTTTTTTTTAAATCACACTCTGTTTGCAGATGTGTTCCGTTACTCACTGTAAACACGGAAGTGAACGCGGTGCAACGATGCATTTGATTGGTTACACTGAGTGATTCAGCACCAGTTCGACAAATTTGATTGAAACTGGGGGAAGTTTAGGTTTGATGCACCTGAGAAAAGAAGGAATCTGCCCTGGTTTGTGGGTTGAAAAACCTCCAGGGGTCGACAAACCCATTTTGGTGCATAAACTCAGATATTGATTTAGCCATGGAGGATTGGGGGGGGGGGGGCAGCATGGTGGAGCAGTGGTTAGCACAGTGGCAGCACAGCAAGAAGGTCATGGGTTCGATTCCACCCCCAGACCATCGGTGACCCTTCTGTGTGGAGTTTGCATGTTCTCCCCATGTCTGCGTGGGTTTACTCCGGTTTCCTCCCACAGGCCAAAGACATGCAGGTGAGGTTAATTGGCATCAACTGGGGATTCTAAATTGTCCTTAGGTATGGATGTGAGAGTGAATGGTTGTCTGTCTCTGTGTTGGTCCTGTGATGGACTGGACTGATCTGTCCAGGGTGGACCCTGCCTCTGACCAAAGATGCTGGGATAGGCTCCAGACCCCCCACGACCCGAAAAGGATTAAGCGGAAGAAGATGGATGGAAGGATTGTGTGAGGAAGCGAGAAGAAGGGTCTAAAGACGGGTTTAGAACACAGTTAAGATCGCCAGCTAGAATTAGGAAATGTGTGGCTAAGAAAGGGAGAGGACTAAATAATCTATTCATAAAGTCCAGACTGTCCACATTAGGAGCGTAAATGTTCACCAATAAAACAGGAGAGTGAAATAAGGTTCAGGTTACTTTATTTGTACCCGTAGGTAGATTTGTTCTGTCCAGGGTGGACCCTGCCTCTCGTCCAAAGATGCTGGGATAGGCTCCAGCCCCCCCGCGATAAGCTCCCTGCAATAATCAGCTATCTGCCATTTTATCAGTTATGATTTTAGAAGTTGAGAAGGAATTTTTTAATGAATTAAAGTAGCTACTCCTCTAGCTTTTGAGCTGAAAAAATGAAAAATATCAGCTACCCATGAGCATTTAAGTCTCCAATGATCTTGGTCACGGAGATGAGTTTCCTGAAGAAACACTAGATCAGCTTTGAAGCGCTGAAGATGGGAAAACACCTTTGACCCCATTATTCAGTCCTTTAACATTCCAACTGAAAAATCTATTTGAGGAACCACCTTCTAACTTTTGTGAACTAACAGACATCTAATGAAATATCTGGAGAGAAGCTAAATAAGAAACACCCCCCCCCCCCCAAAAAAAAGGAAGAAAGGAAAAAAGAAGTGGGGGGAAATAAACTAAAGTCCAGATCCATCCCCCAGGTGAACCTAGTCTGTGTCCGTCCCCAAACGATGGAACAGCAGTGCTGACTCCAATAGGAGTCGTCTCAGAAATCAGACTGACTCCTATATGCAACAAGAGCTGAGCAGATTTATGAATAGAATTAAGTCTTTAAGTCCTTCAGTATAATAGTATATATTATAATATTGTTGAACAATATTCAATCTTGCAATAAAAGTGGGGAGGACAAAGTTGAGCTGCTGACCTTCAGTGATGAGCAAAGACTTGTTCATCTGTCAGCCAGTCTCACAGCAGCCCATTATCCTCTACATTCATTTTTCCAACACATCTACTGTGGTAGAGAAGGCAGAGAGGACTGAGAAGATGAACTAAATCATTGTTCATCTGACAACACAAGACAAGTGGAATTATTGAAACTTTCCTGTCAATCATTTCATCAAGGTTTCATCTGTGTCACGTGACCAGTGAGGTTAACTGGATGCTGTCAGTGTGGAGGTTACTGATGAGAAATAATTACTGCAATAATCAGAGACACTTTACCTTATTAATCACATTCATAGTTCAAACATGGAGAGTTTATTAAAGACATTGACCTTTATTATGTTTCAGCTTCAAACTCTGACATTCAGCAGTTTGTGCTTAATAGTGAATAATTATCAATTAATATGTCAGAAAAGTCTCAGCTTGTTGTGTTCAAGTGGTTCCAGTTTAGACTCAGTGATGAAAAATAATCCACAGAAAGTGTGAGAACTTTCATTTTTCTTCCCTGAGTCAGTCAGTTGTTCCTGAACAAACAGCAGTTCAGCCAGTTAAACCCACATTTGCAGACTAACACAGAAACCAAGTCAAACTGCTTCAGTGTTTTAATCCTCTGCTGCTCCTACTGCTGACAATTGATTAGTTTGAAATCAGTGACTCTTGTTAATGTGAAAGTTGATCCAACAAAACACCTGCTTCAACTTTGGACAACTGGTTTAGTCAAGAAAAACACAAAAAGTCACAATTTTCCTTTCAAAATACACATTTATTATTTTATAAAGAGGGAAATGTTGAAATAAATTCTTCTTTTATTATAAAAACTTTGAATATTTAAAGGTCTTTTGATGATTGACAAAATCTGATTCATGATTAAACCTTTAAATTCTCCATGAACTCTTAATGCTGATGGAAGGAAAATAAAATCAAACAAATTCAAACTTCATATGAATTTTCCACTAAAAAGAAACAACAGCTGTAACAACGTTGATGATGAACAAACTCAGATTTGTGAACAATCAATACTTTCTCAACAGTTACATTAGGTAATAGATTACTCTCTTTATTGTAACTGGCTAATTACGGAGGTCGTCTCCGTCTGTCTGTCTGCACTCTAACTGGAGAACCCATGAAGCTCGGCTCACCAAACTTGGTCCACAGGTTGACCTTGGGACTAGCACCTGTGGCTGTGGCTTTGGGGTTAAAAGGTCAAAGGTCACAGCATCATTAAAGCTCTAAATCTGCTCTGGTTTATTTCTGCTTTGTTATCAGAGATGTTTCAATGTAGAGGGAGGCACCAAATGTTTTCTTGACCCTAGGGCACCATGTGACCCAGGACCGCCCCTGTATATTTAACATCATTAATGTGAACTTTGTTTCTATTCAGGACTTTAGGGCTTCTGAACTCCAGTGTGATTCTATCAAGCTGATCTCACCACTTTACTACCTCTGTTAAACATGTTTGATTTTCATCAGAGCAGTTTAACGTTCCTCAGAGGACGAATCAAACTCTGACAGACAGAGCTGCAGGAATGAGGCGGATCAAACCAGAAACACCAGTTTTCTGCGTCACTTTACAGAAATGAAAGTTCAAGTGTGTGAGAGCAGCAGCTCAGACGTCCTGTTTGTCTGTGAGAGAAGATTCAGCCGAGTCCATCAGGTTTTTCTCTCCAAACACTGGTGAGTCCAACATCTCCTGTTTCTACACTTCACTCTCTTCATGCTGACTCAGCACAGTCACACTGGTCCCAGTAGAAATATGGTCACTGGGCCACAGATCCACTGTGGAAACATGGAGCTGCTGTTTGAAACCGTCTCTCTGGGTCACTTCTCGGGACTTTGAAAATCTCTGCAAACCTCCATGATTGTTGGACTTTCGTCAGAATTCAGCCTTCCTCATGTCAGAAACAGACTGCAGCAAATGGTCCATAAACCAGTCTGTTTCCTTTATTGTTTCACAGTAAAACTGAAAACCACAGGGAGGCTTTTATTGTGAAACAATCAAAGAAAATACAAAAGAAATGCAGCTTTGTCAGCAGATAAAAATAGGAAAAAAATCCTAAAATGTCATTAGTTTTAAACTCAAACAAGAATTTTTTCATTCATTTTTATCAGTTTTTTACATGTACAATGTTTATACTGTTAAACACTCTTAAACTTGTAGATGTATTTTTATGGTAAAATCTCTGCATCACATTTTAAACAACTTTAACTGAGCAAAGTAACTATTTATTTAGCGAATGCAAAGTCCTTAAGCCAAGCAGTTGCCTCCTGGTTTGCTGTATGGAGGGTGTGTAATCCTCCTTCCAGTCTTTGGAGCGGGCAAGCCTCTATGATGTGTTCCATTGTTTGCTCCTCTCCACATGCGCACAGAGGGCTGGGGCTACTGCCCCATCTGTGAAGGCTGGCCAAGCAGGGGCCATGTCCAGTCCTGAAGCGATTAAGTGTAGACCACTGTCTCCTTGGGAGGTTTGTCCCCGGGACCTGTTGGTTGGGGTTTGTCACCAGGTGTTTGTTTGGGACCTCCTTGGTCTCCCATTCCACTTGCCAAGCTGTCTGGATGGTAAAGTCAGCTGGGGGAGGGTTTTTCCAAATCGGCCGTCTGGATGAAAGTCGGGCAGTGGGTGGGGTATAGATATCTGCATGGATTGGTAAGTGAGGAGAATCTTTAACTTTTTGGAGCATCCTTTGAGTTAATGCTGCTCGCCGGATGTGTGGAGGGGCTATGTTTGACAGTACAGGGAGCCAGGGGAGTGGTGTTGAGCGGATTGTTCCAGTTATAGTTCTCATGGTTGTGTTGAGCTGGGTGTCTACGTGGTGTGTGTAAGATGACCTGGACCAGACAGGGGCACAATATTCTGCTACAGAGTATGAAAGGGCCAGTGATGAGGTGTGCAGGGTGGAGGCTGCCGCTCCCCATTTTGCACCAGCGAGCTTGCAGAGCAGGTTGTTTCGTACCTTCACCTTAGCAGCCGTCCCCTTTAGATGTTCCTTGAAGGATAGGGTCCTATCAAGGGTCACTTCAAGGTAGGCTGGATTCGGGGCATGCTTAAGCTTGAGTCCGCTCAGGTGGATGTTTAGTTCTCTGGCAGCTTTTACATTGGGGAGATGGAATACACTGGAGACGGTTTTTGCTGGGCTTGGTTTTAGGCGCCAGATTTTGCAGAACTGGTCCAGTTTGGCAAGATCTTCCGTGAGCACCCGTTCCAGTGCCTCAAAGTCTGGTGCTTGGAGTGCCAAATAGATGTCGTCTGAATAGATGAATTTGCGGGATTTTGTAGTGGGCATGTCATTTATGTAGAGGTTGAACAGAGTTGGAGCTAGAACTGAGCCTTGTGGGAGTCCGTTTTTCTGCGTTCTCCGTGCACTTGTGTTCTGACCAAGGTGGACTCTGAACCTTCGGTTGGTCAGCAAGGTTTTAATAATTGCTGTTGCCCAAGCAGGGATCGCCTTTATAAGTTTCAGGAGGAGGCCTTTGAGCCAGACCGTATCATAGGCGGCTGTAAGATCGAGAAACACAGCCCCTGTCTTCAGTCTGCTCTCGAAGCCATTTTCCATGAAAGTGGTTAGGGCCAGTACTTGTTCTCCTGTACTGCAGTCCTTGCAGAAACCTGCTTGATCCACACATAGAATTTCCTTTATTCCTGGGGAAATACGTTGCTGTATTAGGCACTCCATGATTTTGTAAGGAACGCTGAGTAGGGAGATTGGGCGGTAGCTTGCTGGTAGTTTGTGGTCTTTGCCAGGTTTTGGAATGGCAATGACCTTTGCTGTCCGCCATTTCTTTGGGATCGAGTTTGTTTGTGTGATTCTTGTGTAGAATTGTGTCAACCAGGTTAGGGCTCGGGGGCCAAGATTTTTCATGAATTCTGGGAAGATGTTATCGTATCCTCATATTTTTTTATTTTTATTTTATTTCGGATAGTACATTACAGGTTAGAAGAAACTGTATAATATAACAACAAGGTCAAATTAGACAAAGACTCCTTCTACTATACAATTCCACGTGAGTTATCCGAAATGGGTGATGGCTGAAGCCGCAGCTTGCTGCCTTTCCACATTTCAGGCCCTGTAGGACTTTCTCCAGTTCAGCAGCCTCGAAGGGTTCAGGGTTCGTTTCCTCTGCAGGCATTTTTTTGGTGTTTTTTTTTTTTTTTTAGCTCAGTTGTAACTGCTCTTCTGGTGACTTTGTCTTGGAGTGCTTTGGCGATAGTCAGTAGGTGGGATGCAACTTGGTTGGGTGTGACAGATGCTCGGCTTTGGCTAGGGGGCTTCTGTGCAGCTCCTAGACGACAGATGAGGCTCCAACATTTCCTGCTAGAGTGGGTAAAGCTCCGGTCAGCAACTGTCTCCTCCCATTTCTTTCGCCGGGCTGTATTTAGCGATTCAATGAGATGGTCTGCTATCTCTGGGTCCAGTGATGTTTGATAGGATTGTAGGAGGGCAGTGCTTTCTCTGTCCAAACATGGGACATAGAGGGGTCGGTAGCCTCGTGGGATTGCAGTATGGGCAGCCTTGAAGATTGCGCTGCAGAAGCGGCTGTATGCTTCATCTACAGTGATGGTGTGGAGTGGGATGGTAACAACACTCCGGTCCAGAGTTTCACTGAATTTCTTCCAGTTGGCTTTGCAGAAGTTCCAGCGCATCTTCCTTGGGCTGTTTATGACTGGAAGTTGTAGGCCAATGTGTACAAGCTGGGGCCGGTGTTGGCTGTGTAGAAAATCATCAAGAATGAGGATCTGTGTAGGATATGGCGCCCCGTTCAAAGAGCTGACCCAGCACAGGTCAGGAGAATAGTCCTTCTTCCACCTAGCAGAGTGGAGGGTTCCTCTTTGTTTGGGGTCGTATATCACAGCGAGGTCATTTCTAGATGCCCAGTCTGAATGTGCCTCCCCATCACTGTCCACTGCTGGGTACCCCCAGTCAGGGTGATGACTGTTAAAGTCCCCCACATAGATGGCAGGGTGGGGTAGGGTGGGTAAGACCTGCAGATCCCAGTTGGCAGTAGGGGGCTTGTACACATTGACAATATGGAAGCCACCAATGGCTATGGTGTCTGAGAAATGCGTTGTTATCAGGTGATTTGCTTCAACTATGTCAGAACGCACATAGGTGGCACGTCCATGTTTAGCATGTGGAACATAGCACAGGAGGTCAAAGCCTTTGATGGTGTAGCGGCCAGCTTCCTCTGTGCCAATATGAGTCTCTTGGAGGCAGATTACATCAATCGAATGTTGGAAGACGAGAACTTCGATAAGGCTTTGCTTGGCTGCAGATAGGCCCACAACGTTTAGTTGTAATATGCGAAGGGCAGATCCTACCACAGAGTGCTCTCGGGGCTGTTTGCTTTCGGCTTTAGGACTGTCACTAGGATTCTTCTTTGACTTGGCACAGAGGCGTCGTCTCTTCGAATTTAGTCTGCTGGTAGGATCATTAGCTTCCCCAGGCAAGCCTGGGTACTGGCGGAGGGCGCGACGAGAACGCTGATCCATTGCCCTCCTTCATTACTTTGCTGATCATTGCAAAGTAATGAAGATCTACAGATATAATCAACTGCTACTGAATCAGCAATAAATAGAACAAGATTTTTAGTTTCTTTGTTGTTCCTCACAACCCAAATTCTATCACTTTGTGTTGACTGATTTGATCGTATTTGTATCCTGAGATCAACTCCAGCAGAGAGGTATCAGAAACTCAGTGATTGTTACAGGAAGTGACTGATTCAGGTGTTTCTTCCAACAGATGTGTGCTACCAAATGTTCAGTTGAGAGCGTCAAGAATTGTGTCGAGACCATTTTTAGAGTTCTGTGGGGAATGTCTCACATTTGACTTTTTATTCCTCTAATTTTCCATGTTGTTCCAATATTAACAACAGAAATCAACATGATCAGACCAACACATTTATAAATACAGCAATTATCTGGGTGAACTGCTGTGTTATATAACAGAAATGTAGGGGTGCCAATAGTTTTAGATCTGACTTTTTAATGAAAATTACAGAGATACTGTTAAAAATCTGTCAGAAACAAAGATGTTAAAGTCTGAATGTGATCTTTGGTCTCATGTGGATTACTGTACATACACTGACCTGATTATTAGAAACATGTTTGAGAAGAACAGGATGGATATGACAGGAAAACAATACTAGAACTTTAGTTGATGTTTTTATTCTACATCAAATTATTCTGTTTCTCCCTCAGAGTTCAGTCATGTCTGCTGCCACCAATCTGCCATCTGAAGATCACTTCCTCTGCTCCATCTGTCTGGATGTCTTCACTGATCCAGTCTCCATACCATGTGGACACAACTTCTGTAAAAACTGCATCACTCAGCACTGGGATGTTGGTAACAGCTGCCAGTGTCCCATGTGTAAAAAGAAATTCAACATGAGGCCTGAACTCCATATCAACACCTTCATCTCTGAGATGGTTTCTCAGTTCAGACGCGAATCTCAACAGAAATCCAGCAGCAGCAGCTCAGAGCAACAAGCTGCCAAACCAGGAGAAGTTCTGTGTGACGTCTGCACTGGAACCAAACTGAAGGCCCTGAAGTCCTGCCTGGTGTGTCTGAGCTCCTACTGTGAGGCTCACCTGGAGCCTCATCTCACAATGAAAGAGTTGAAAAGACATCAGCTGATGGATCCTGTGGAGAATCTGGAAGGGAGGATGTGTATGAAGCATGATAACAATATTATGATATGTTAATATTATGATAACAATATTCTTGGAAATAAAAACAGAAATACAAGCTACCTAACCGATTTTTCAAAAAATAATAAAACGACTCAGTGTGAATGCAGCTTCACCTGCAGATGAATTTAATAACTTTTTTGCTAACATTGGTCCTAATTTGGCTTGAGAAATACCCATTACAGCGCCTACAGGTGATACAATAAGCAAAAACACTGCTATAAAAGACTCCATTTTCATAAAGAACACAGACGAGAGAGAGGTCATTGAAATTGTTAAATCGTTTAAAAGTAAAACATCTACGGACTGTGATGGTATTGACATGCTCTTAGTCAAAACTATTATTGAATACTTAGTGAAACCACTAACGTATACAGTATCTGTTACTTGCCTCTCCAAACAGGTATATTTCCCAATGCAATGAAAATAGCTAAAGTAATTCCGATATACAAGACGGGTGACAGAGGGGAATTCTCAAACTATAGACCAATTTCACTATTGCCGCTTTCGGCTTTAGGACTGTGACTAGGATTCTTCTTTGACTTGGCACAGAGGCGTCGTCTCTTCGAATTTAGTCTGCTGGCAGGATCATTAGCTTCCCCAGGCGAGCCCGGGTACTGGCGGAGGGCGCGACGAGAACGCTGATCCATTGCCCCCCAAGATCAAGCAGGTTTCCGCAAGGACCGCAGTACAGGAGAACAAGTACTGGCCCTAACCACCTTCATTGAAAATGGCTTCGAGAGCAGACTGAAGACAGGGGCTGTGTTTCTCGATCTTACAGCCGCCTATGATACGGTCTGGCACAAAGGCCTCCTCCTGAAACTTAAAAAGGCGATCCCTGCTTGGGCAACAGCAATTATAAAAACCCTGCTGACCAACCGAAGGTTCAGAGTCCACCTCAGTCAGAACACAAGTGCATGGAGAATGCAGAAAAACGGACTCCCACAAGGCTCAGTTCTAGCTCCAACTCTGTTCAACCTCTACATAAACGACCTGCCTATTACAAAATCCCGCAAATTCATCTATGCAGACGACATCTGTTTGGCATTCCAAGCACCAGACTTTGAACCACTGGAACGGGTGCTCACGGAAGATCTTGCTAAACTGGACCAGTTCTGCAAAATCTGGCGCCTAAAACCAAGCCCAGCAAAAACCGTCTCCAGTGTATTTCATCTCCACAATGCAAAAGCTGCCAGAGAACTAAACATCCACCTGAGCGGACTCAAGCTTAAGCATGCCCCAAATCCAACTTATCTTGGAGTGACCCTTGATAGGACCTTATCCTTCAAGGAACATCTAAAGGGGACGGCTGCTAAGGTGAAAGTACGAAACAACCTGCTCTGCAAGCTCGCTGGTGCAAAATGGGGGGCGGCAGTCTCCACCCTGCGCACCTCAGCACTGGCCCTTTCATACTCTGTAGCAGAATATTGTGCCCCTGTCTGGTCCAGGTCATCTTACACACACTATGTAGACACCCAGCTCAACTCAACCATGAGAACTATAACTGGAACAATCCGCTCAACACCACTCCCCTGGCTCTCTGTACTGTCAAACATAGCCCCTCCACACATCCGGCGAGCAGCATTAACTCAAAGGATGCTCCAAAAAGTTAAAGATTTTCCTCACTTACCAATCCATGCAGATATCAACACCCCACCCACTGCCCGACTTTCATCCAGACGGCCGATTTGGAAAAACCCTCCCCCAGCTGACTTTACCATCCAGACAGCTTGGCAAGAGGAATGGGAGACCAAGGAGGTCCCAAACAAACAGCTGGTGATAAACCCCAACCAACAGGTCCCGGGCACCAACCTCCCAAGGAGACAGTGGTCTACACTCAATCGCTTCAGGACTGGACATGGCCCCTGCTTGGCCAGCCTTCACAGATGGGGCAGTAGCCCTAGCCCACTGTGCGCATGTGGAGAGGAGCAAACTATGGAACACATCATAGAGACTTGCCCGCTCCAAAGACTGGAAGGAGGATTACACACCCTCCATACAGCAAACCAGGAGGCAACTGCTTGGCTTAAGGACTTTGCATTCGCTAAATAAATAAACTATTGCCGCAATTTTCCAAGATACTTGAAAAAATATTCTATGTGAGAATTGACAACTTCATACTGAAGAATAATTTATTGTGTGAGCAGCAATATGTGTTCAGACACAAGAGGACAACTGCATTTGCTCTAATGGAATTTATAGAAAAAATACCAACTGCCGTTGAAAATAAAGAGTGTTCAGTTGCGGTATTCCTGGATCTTAAAAAAGCATTTGATACAGTGGATCATAATTTATTATTAAAGAAACTACAAAATTGTGATATTAGTGGGGTAGCACTGTCCTGGTTATGTAGTTACTTAAAGAATAGATATCAGTATGTATGTGTTGGTAACAAAAACTCAGTTACTGAAGGTTACTTGTGGAGTCCCACAGGGTTCAGTTTTGGGGCCATTGTTGTTCAATATGTATATAAACGATATATGTAAAGTTTCAGAAAAAATGATTTAATATTGTTTGCCGATGACACTAATCTATTATGCAGTGGAAGCAATTTTGAACAACTTTTGGATACACTCGGAAAGGAATTTGGAAAGCTTAAACTGTGGTTTGATTCAAACAAATTAACGCTCAATTTAAGTAAGACAAAATTTATAGTTTTTAACAACCATCACAACAACTTAGTACCTAAACTCAGCGTAAATGGTGTAGAGATCGAAATGGTATCAGAAACTAAATTTCTTGGAGTAATAATTGATAATAAACTGTGGTGGAAGTCACATATTAATTATATTAAAGGTAAAATATCTAAATCAATCGCAATACTACACAGAGTGAAATATTTGCTGAATCAACCTGACACCTTGTATCATTCATTCATTCATTAATACTCATATCATTCATTAATACTCCCAGACATGACATATTGTACTGAAGTATGGGGAAATGCATATAAAACAAGCATATTTCCAGTCTTTATGCTTCAGAAGAGAGCTATTAGAATAATAAACAAAGCTGCTTACAGGAAACCAACAAACCCACTTTTTCTTAAAAGCTCTCAAGTTGAAAGATCTGGTTGACTTTAAAACTGCAGTAATAATGTTTAAAGTGAAGAATCTATCACTGCCCGCAAATATCCAAAAGTTGTTCCAAATAAGGGAGAAACAATATCATTTCAGAGGAACATGTATATTTCAAAAACCTTCAGTGAGAACTACCACCAAGCAACACTGTGTTTCAGTGCAAGGAGTCAGATTATGGAACGATTTTGGACCTGAATTAAAATCATGTACAACACTTGGACAATTTAAACAAAAACTAAAGGAAGAAATACTCCAAACATATATACAAGATGACATGTAAAATCACATAAGGATTGTCATATCCAGTCTGCGCTGTGTTGTAGCTTAATTTTTTGTCACATTTTGTCTTAGCTTTGTTCTGAATTGTAATCGCTCTTGTTTTGTTTTTCTTTTGAATTCTTGGATGGAATATGGGTGGGCAATATAAGCTGCGGCTTCAGCCATCACCCATTTCAGATAACTTATGTTGAACTGTATAATCAGAGGAGTTATTGTCTAATTTGACCTTGTTGGATTTTCTTTCCCCCTTTGTTATATTATTCAGTTTCTTTTAATCTGTACTTTTAATCTATCTGAAATAAATAAAGATTCATTAATTCATTCATGACAGACCTCTGGAGCTGTTCTGTAAAACTGAGCAGACATGTATCTGCATGCTCTGCTTCTGCTCACACCACAAGACCCATGATGTTGTTCCTCTGAGAGAAGAATGTGAAGGAAAGAAGGCACATCAGATTGATTGTCATTGATTAATTGTCTATGTTTATTGCACTGTCCCTGTCAGATAAACAAATAATCTAATCTAATCATTTTAATAATAAAAACAGAGGAAACACATTTGTTCACAATCAAGAATTCTTCAGAGGAACTAAGGTAATAAATGTGGACAAACACTGATTTTAACAGTTTAACCATCACAAACAAAGATGACATTTTGTTCATTGATTTACTTTTTAATAATAAAAATATGTTCAAAAATCCTGCTTGTTTTCTCAGCTGTTCTCACTAATGTTGCATTTATGGAGCTGCTGATCTTCTGCAAATCTGACTGAATGTAGTTAACAAGAACAAAAGAGTCGATGCAGTTTTTGGTCAGTCTGGACTGTTGGGAGAAATAAATTAATCATTAGAATTTCAGTCTTTTAAATTGCCAGAAAGTTTTCAGACTTTGAAAAAAAATGATTTTGCTGTTTGACTTTCAAGTTTTTGAAGGTGTCAAAGATCAGCTGGTGTCTGGTTACCTGTTGGACTTTAATCTGGTTCATCACTGTGTGAAACTCTGATTTTTCTAGAATGATGGAACTGAGCAATAAAATGGATGAAAACATGACTCCAGAGTTCTTTGAATCACATGTAGATGTGTGATGAAGCTCCTTCTGAGCTGCTGCAACACTGCCTTTAATTAGGCCTCATCATGTTAAATAGGATCAAAATGGTTTATTAGTGATCATGAATTCTTTTCACAACTTCTGTGTCTGACTAAATCTCATCTGATCCATGTGCTGCTCAAGGAGTTCCAGGGAGAAAAGTGGAAGAAAAATCAAGATTCCAAAACCAGACTGAACAGTAGAACCATTTGGATTTAGAAGCAGAAAGTTCCAGCCTCCTTTTTCCAGTAATTCATTCTTCAACAGTGGCTGTGTAGATTGGCTAAATATTCAGAAAGACGCTGCAGACGTTTGAAGCTTGGGGTCCAGAAGGCTGTCTTCCACTCATCGCCCTCCTTGATGCGCACCAGGTGGTATGCGTTACGCAGGTCCAGCTTCGTGAACCAAGATGCCCCCTGGAGGGAGTCAAAAGCCGAGTTCATAAGTGGCAGCGTGTACTTGTTCTTGATGGTGATCTCATTAAGCCCCCGGAAGTCGATGCAGGGACGCAGCGAGCCATCCTTCTTTCCAACAAAGAAGAAACCTGCCCCCACCGCCGAGGAAGACGGCCGAATGATCCCAGAGCTGAGGGACTCCTTAATATATGTGTCCATGGCCTCACGCTCCGGGGCAGACAGGCTGTACAGACTACTTGCCGGGAGAGGGGCCCCTGCCCTGAGGTTGATCGCACAATCGTAGGGGCGGTGGGGGGGAAGGGACAGCGCCCGTGACTTGCTGAAAACCGCTCCCAGATCGTGGTAGACTTCTGGTACCATGAACAGGTCCGGGGGCGACGTCGAAGGCGGGGCCACAAATACTGAGGGAGCACATGCTGCAGACTGGAGGCAGGCACTGAGACAAAAAGAGCTCCACGCGGTGATACTTCCGGCTTGCCAATCGAATGAGGGATTGTGGAGACGTAGCCACGGGTACCCCAGGATCACAGGCGAAGAGGAGATGGGGAACACCAAGAAGCGGATCTTCTCCCGATGGTTTCCAGAGACTATCACCGACACGGGGGCCATCTGGTGGGTAACAGAGGTCAGTGACACCTTTGACAGCGTGACAAGGTTGACAGGTGGGCGAAGAGGTTGACAGCTGAGGCCCAGCTGGGTTGCCAGGTCTCCGGAGATGAAACTTTGCTCAGCTCCAGAATCAATAAGGGCGTGTGTTGTGTGTTCCCTGTGTTTATAATTTAGCCTAATGGGGACACGGCAGCTAGTGAGGGGCTTTTTTCTGCTTAGCGTCCGTGAATCCCCCTACTGTGATCCACGGACCTCCCCTTTAAACCGATTGGGACATTCAGCTACCCCATGAGACCCATTGCCACAATAAAAACACAGGCCCAGATCCCTCCGGCGCTGTCTCTCAGCCGCCGAGACTCCCGATTGCCCGATAACCATATCCTCTTGCTCCGGAAGTTCCTCTGATGGGGGCAGAGCCAGGAGAGGTGGCTTAGCGGACCGGGGGCGTGGTTTACTCAAACGACTAGCGGCCCTCTGTTTGGCCGCTCGCTCCTTCAGCCTACTGTCCAAACTAATAGTAAGGGAAATTAATTCCCCTAACTTGTCTGGCTTGTCCTGTGCCGCTAGTTCATCCCTGAGTTCCGAACTAAGGCTGCGGAGGAAGATGCTGCAGAGCGCTGGCTCCCCCCACCCGACCTCTGTGGCTAGCACCCGGAAATCTACAGCGTAATCGGCGGCAGATCTACTGCCCTGCCGAAGGCTAAGCAACCGGGCAGTTAGCACCGCGCCCCGGTCAGTATGGTCAAACACCTCTAAAAATTCTGCCACGAACTGCTGGTAAGTTAAGAGGGGATAGTTGGGTTTAGCCATAACAGTGTATGCCCAAGCTAACACCCTTCCTTCGAGCAGGTTAGAGATATACCCAATCTTGCTGTGGTCCGTGGGAAAATCTCCCAGGACCGGAGAAACACTGTTTCGCATTGAAGCAGAAAGCCCCGTGCTTCTCCGAGTTTTCTGCTAAAATGGGCGGGGGTAGGCAGGGGAGTGAGGCAAGGTAAAGATGGCTGGTGTGTTAGGCCAGCAGGTGAGACTACAGGGGCTGATGAAGCCCCAGCGGCCGGGGGGAATGCCTGGCGTCCTTCCAGGTGATCCAGCCGGCTGTTAACCTGAGTTTGTTGGTTTAGAGTAACTGTCTGCTGGTGAGCAATTAAGTCTACTCGAGTGCTAAGGGTGTTAATACGGTGCGCCAGCGCGCTGTCTGCTGGGTCGTCTTGACGGAGTCGTACTGACATGATTGTTGGACCCAGGAGACAGACGCTGACACGAGTAGATTAATTTGACAGTTATTTATTAACTCAGTGAAGGATGTTGAGAGTGTGAATGAGTGAGTGAGTGCGTAGTAGTCTGGCCACTGGAGCTGAGTGGGTCTTGCTGCAACCTGGCAACCCTGGAACACACAAGCACAGGATGTTATTACAGTTCGTGAGAACGAGGAGCTGAGGCTTGTGCTGCTTACTTGCAGGTGCCGCTGAAAGAGTCCTGCTGGCTCCGTGTCCTGGTGTAGCGTGGTGTGCGTGGTGTTCGGTGCTGAGGAGACGAGGAGGAGATCCAAGGAGGAGGAGATGACGTCCCGTTATCAGGGAAGGTGAGTCCGCCGTCAGGGAGGTCCACCTGTGCACAGGGGATAACACTTTGACAAGGTAAGTGATGCTGTAGCTTATGTGACGTGGCTTGGCGTGAAGACTTGATTCCAGCTCTGGCTTGAGGTCGTGTCCTTGACGCAAAGCGTAGCGAAGGCGACAGATGACTCCGTGCAGAGCAGTCAAAGACACTGGCTTTTAAAGCCTGCTGATTACTGATGACAGGTGTGTGCGCAGCTGAAGTTAATGACAGCCCAGCGGCCGCCATGACAATCAGTTCTTTTAAAGAAGACTTGCTGAAGCAAGACTGGACAAAAGTCTCTGTATCAGATGTAAATGAAGCCTATGACACATTTATAAACATTGTAACCACTCTTTATGAAAAAAAATTGTCCATTAGTAAAGAAAAAGCTTAAACATAAATTTGCCGATAAGCCATGGTTAACCAAAGGATTACAAAAGGCGTGTAAAAAGAAAAATTTATTATATAAAGCTTTCCTAAAGAAAAGGACAAAAGAAGCAGAGCAGCGGTATAAAACATACAAAAATAAGTTAACATATATAATAAGATGTAGTAAAAGAGACTATTACAATAAAGAACTGGAGAAAAACAGAGACAATATTAAAAATACATGGACAATACTTAACAACATTCTTGGAAATAAAAACAGAAATACAAGCTCCCCAACCAATTTTTCAAAAAATAATAAAACGACTCAGAGTGTGAATGCAGCTTCACCTGCAGATGAATTTAATAACTTTTTTGTTAACATTGGTCCTAATTTGGCTCGAGAAATACCCATTACAGCACCTACAGGTGATACAACAAGCAAAAACACTGCTATAAAAGACTCCATTTTCATAAAGAACACAGACGAGAGAGAGGTCATTGAAATTGTTAAATCGTTTAAAAGTAAAACATCTGCGGACTGTGATGGTATTGACATGCTCTTATTCAAAACTATTATTGAATGCTTAGTGAAACCACTGACGTATATTTGAAACCTGTCTCTCCAAACAGGTATATTTCCCAATGCAATGAAAATAGCTAAAGTAATTCCGATATACAAGACGGGTGACAGAGGGGAATTCTCAAACTATAGACCAATTTCACTGTTGCCGCAATTTTCCAAGATACTTGAAAAAATATTCTATGAGAGAACTGACAACTTCATACTGAAGAATAATTTATTGTGTGAGCAGCAATATGTGTTCAGACACAAGAGGACAACTGCATTTGCTCTAATGGAATTTATAGAAAAAATACCAACTGCCGTTGAAAATAAAGAGTGTTCAGTTGCGGTATTCCTGGATCTTAAAAAAGCATTTGATACAGTGGATCATAATTTATTATTAAAGAAACTACAAAATTGTGATATTAGTGGGGTAGCACTGTCCTGGTTATGTAGTTACTTAAAGAATAGATATCAGTATGTATGTGTTGGTAACAAAAACTCAGTTACTGAAGGTTACTTGTGGAGTCCCACAGGGTTCAGTTTTGGGGCCATTGTTGTTCAATATGTATATAAACGATATATGTAAAGTTTCAGAAAAAATGATTTAATATTGTTTGCCGATGACACTAATCTATTATGCAGTGGAAGCAATTTTGAACAACTTTTGGATACACTCGGAAAGGAATTTGGAAAGCTTAAACTGTGGTTTGATTCAAACAAATTAACGCTCAATTTAAGTAAGACAAAATTTATAGTTTTTAACAACCATCACAACAACTTAGTACCTAAACTCAGCGTAAATGGTGTAGAGATCGAAATGGTATCAGAAACTAAATTTCTTGGAGTAATAATTGATAATAAACTGTGGTGGAAGTCACATATTAATTATATTAAAGGTAAAATATCTAAATCAATCGCAATACTACACAGAGTGAAATATTTGCTGAATCAACCTGACACCTTGTATCATTCATTCATTCATTAATACTCATATCATTCATTAATACTCCCAGACATGACATATTGTACTGAAGTATGGGGAAATGCATATAAAACAAGCATATTTCCAGTCTTTATGCTTCAGAAGAGAGCTATTAGAATAATAAACAAAGCTGCTTACAGGAAACCAACAAACCCACTTTTTCTTAAAAGCTCTCAAGTTGAAAGATCTGGTTGACTTTAAAACTGCAGTAATAATGTTTAAAGTGAAGAATCTATCACTGCCCGCAAATATCCAAAAGTTGTTCCAAATAAGGGAGAAACAATATCATTTCAGAGGAACATGTATATTTCAAAAACCTTCAGTGAGAACTACCACCAAGCAACACTGTGTTTCAGTGCAAGGAGTCAGATTATGGAACGATTTTGGACCTGAATTAAAATCATGTACAACACTTGGACAATTTAAACAAAAACTAAAGGAAGAAATACTCCAAACATATATACAAGATGACATGTAAAATCACATAAGGATTGTCATATCCAGTCTGCGCTGTGTTGTAGCTTAATTTTTTGTCACATTTTGTCTTAGCTTTGTTCTGAATTGTAATCGCTCTTGTTTTGTTTTTCTTTTGAATTCTTGGATGGAATATGGGTGGGCAATATAAGCTGCGGCTTCAGCCATCACCCATTTCAGATAACTTATGTTGAACTGTATAATCAGAGGAGTTATTGTCTAATTTGACCTTGTTGGATTTTCTTTCCCCCTTTGTTATATTATTCAGTTTCTTTTAATCTGTACTTTTAATCTATCTGAAATAAATAAAGATTCATTAATTCATTCATGACAGACCTCTGGAGCTGTTCTGTAAAACTGAGCAGACATGTATCTGCATGCTCTGCTTCTGCTCACACCACAAGACCCATGATGTTGTTCCTCTGAGAGAAGAATGTGAAGGAAAGAAGGCACATCAGATTGATTGTCATTGATTAATTGTCTATGTTTATTGCACTGTCCCTGTCAGATAAACAAATAATCTAATCTAATCATTTTAATAATAAAAACAGAGGAAACACATTTGTTCACAATCAAGAATTCTTCAGAGGAACTAAGGTAATAAATGTGGACAAACACTGATTTTAACAGTTTAACCATCACAAACAAAGATGACATTTTGTTCATTGATTTACTTTTTAATAATAAAAATATGTTCAAAAATCCTGCTTGTTTTCTCAGCTGTTCTCACTAATGTTGCATTTATGGAGCTGCTGATCTTCTGCAAATCTGACTGAATGTAGTTAACAAGAACAAAAGAGTCGATGCAGTTTTTGGTCAGTCTGGACTGTTGGGAGAAATAAATTAATCATTAGAATTTCAGTCTTTTAAATTGCCAGAAAGTTTTCAGACTTTGAAAAAAAATGATTTTGCTGTTTGACTTTCAAGTTTTTGAAGGTGTCAAAGATCAGCTGGTGTCTGGTTACCTGTTGGACTTTAATCTGGTTCATCACTGTGTGAAACTCTGATTTTTCTAGAATGATGGAACTGAGCAATAAAATGGATGAAAACATGACTCCAGAGTTCTTTGAATCACATGTAGATGTGTGATGAAGCTCCTTCTGAGCTGCTGCAACACTGCCTTTAATTAGGCCTCATCATGTTAAATAGGATCAAAATGGTTTATTAGTGATCATGAATTCTTTTCACAACTTCTGTGTCTGACTAAATCTCATCTGATCCATGTGCTGCTCAAGGAGTTCCAGGGAGAAAAGTGGAAGAAAAATCAAGATTCCAAAACCAGACTGAACAGTAGAACCATTTGGATTTAGAAGCAGAAAGTTCCAGCCTCCTTTTTCCAGTAATTCATTCTTCAACAGTGGCTGTGTAGATTGGCTAAATATTCAGAAAGACGCTGCAGACGTTTGAAGCTTGGGGTCCAGAAGGCTGTCTTCCACTCATCGCCCTCCTTGATGCGCACCAGGTGGTATGCGTTACGCAGGTCCAGCTTCGTGAACCAAGATGCCCCCTGGAGGGAGTCAAAAGCCGAGTTCATAAGTGGCAGCGTGTACTTGTTCTTGATGGTGATCTCATTAAGCCCCCGGAAGTCGATGCAGGGACGCAGCGAGCCATCCTTCTTTCCAACAAAGAAGAAACCTGCCCCCACCGCCGAGGAAGACGGCCGAATGATCCCAGAGCTGAGGGACTCCTTAATATATGTGTCCATGGCCTCACGCTCCGGGGCAGACAGGCTGTACAGACTACTTGCCGGGAGAGGGGCCCCTGCCCTGAGGTTGATCGCACAATCGTAGGGGCGGTGGGGGGGAAGGGACAGCGCCCGTGACTTGCTGAAAACCGCTCCCAGATCGTGGTAGACTTCTGGTACCATGAACAGGTCCGGGGGCGACGTCGAAGGCGGGGCCACAAATACTGAGGGAGCACATGCTGCAGACTGGAGGCAGGCACTGAGACAAAAAGAGCTCCACGCGGTGATACTTCCGGCTTGCCAATCGAATGAGGGATTGTGGAGACGTAGCCACGGGTACCCCAGGATCACAGGCGAAGAGGAGATGGGGAACACCAAGAAGCGGATCTTCTCCCGATGGTTTCCAGAGACTATCACCGACACGGGGGCCATCTGGTGGGTAACAGAGGTCAGTGACACCTTTGACAGCGTGACAAGGTTGACAGGTGGGCGAAGAGGTTGACAGCTGAGGCCCAGCTGGGTTGCCAGGTCTCCGGAGATGAAACTTTGCTCAGCTCCAGAATCAATAAGGGCGTGTGTTGTGTGTTCCCTGTGTTTATAATTTAGCCTAATGGGGACACGGCAGCTAGTGAGGGGCTTTTTTCTGCTTAGCGTCCGTGAATCCCCCTACTGTGATCCACGGACCTCCCCTTTAAACCGATTGGGACATTCAGCTACCCCATGAGACCCATTGCCACAATAAAAACACAGGCCCAGATCCCTCCGGCGCTGTCTCTCAGCCGCCGAGACTCCCGATTGCCCGATAACCATATCCTCTTGCTCCGGAAGTTCCTCTGATGGGGGCAGAGCCAGGAGAGGTGGCTTAGCGGACCGGGGGCGTGGTTTACTCAAACGACTAGCGGCCCTCTGTTTGGCCGCTCGCTCCTTCAGCCTACTGTCCAAACTAATAGTAAGGGAAATTAATTCCCCTAACTTGTCTGGCTTGTCCTGTGCCGCTAGTTCATCCCTGAGTTCCGAACTAAGGCTGCGGAGGAAGATGCTGCAGAGCGCTGGCTCCCCCCACCCGACCTCTGTGGCTAGCACCCGGAAATCTACAGCGTAATCGGCGGCAGATCTACTGCCCTGCCGAAGGCTAAGCAACCGGGCAGTTAGCACCGCGCCCCGGTCAGTATGGTCAAACACCTCTAAAAATTCTGCCACGAACTGCTGGTAAGTTAAGAGGGGATAGTTGGGTTTAGCCATAACAGTGTATGCCCAAGCTAACACCCTTCCTTCGAGCAGGTTAGAGATATACCCAATCTTGCTGTGGTCCGTGGGAAAATCTCCCAGGACCGGAGAAACACTGTTTCGCATTGAAGCAGAAAGCCCCGTGCTTCTCCGAGTTTTCTGCTAAAATGGGCGGGGGTAGGCAGGGGAGTGAGGCAAGGTAAAGATGGCTGGTGTGTTAGGCCAGCAGGTGAGACTACAGGGGCTGATGAAGCCCCAGCGGCCGGGGGGAATGCCTGGCGTCCTTCCAGGTGATCCAGCCGGCTGTTAACCTGAGTTTGTTGGTTTAGAGTAACTGTCTGCTGGTGAGCAATTAAGTCTACTCGAGCGCTAAGGGTGTTAATACGGTGCGCCAGCGCGCTGTCTGCTGGGTCGTCTTGACGGAGTCGTACTGACATGATTGTTGGACCCAGGAGACAGACGCTGACACAAGTAGATTAATTTGACAGTTATTTATTAACTCAGTGAAGGATGTTGAGAGTGTGAATGAGTGAGTGAGTGCGTAGTAGTCTGGCCACTGGAGCTGAGTGGGTCTTGCTGCAACCTGGCAACCCTGGAACACACAAGCACAGGATGTTATTACAGTTCGTGAGAACGAGGAGCTGAGGCTTGTGCTGCTTACTTGCAGGTGCCGCTGAAAGAGTCCTGCTGGCTCCGTGTCCTGGTGTAGCGTGGTGTGCGTGGTGTTCGGTGCTGAGGAGACGAGGAGGAGATCCAAGGAGGAGGAGATGACGTCCCGTTATCAGGGAAGGTGAGTCCGCCGTCAGGGAGGTCCACCTGTGCACAGGGGATAACACTTTGACAAGGTAAGTGATGCTGTAGCTTATGTGACGTGGCTTGGCGTGAAGACTTGATTCCAGCTCTGGCTTGAGGTCGTGTCCTTGACGCAAAGCGTAGCGAAGGCAACAGATGACTCCGTGCAGAGCAGTCAAAGACACTGGCTTTTAAAGCCTGCTGATTACTGATGACAGGTGTGTGCGCAGCTGAAGTTAATGACAGCCCAGCGGCCGCCATGACAATCAGTTCTTTTAAAGAAGACTTGCTGAAGCAAGACTGGACAAAAGTCTCTGTATCAGATGTAAATGAAGCCTATGACACATTTATAAACATTGTAACCACTCTTTATGAAAAAAAATTGTCCATTAGTAAAGAAAAAGCTTAAACATAAATTTGCCGATAAGCCATGGTTAACCAAAGGATTACAAAAGGCGTGTAAAAAGAAAAATTTATTATATAAAGCTTTCCTAAAGAAAAGGACAAAAGAAGCAGAGCAGCGGTATAAAACATACAAAAATAAGTTAACATATATAATAAGATGTAGTAAAAGAGACTATTACAATAAAGAACTGGAGAAAAACAGAGACAATATTAAAAATACATGGACAATACTTAACAACATTCTTGGAAATAAAAACAGAAATACAAGCTCCCCAACCAATTTTTCAAAAAATAATAAAACGACTCAGAGTGTGAATGCAGCTTCACCTGCAGATGAATTTAATAACTTTTTTGTTAACATTGGTCCTAATTTGGCTCGAGAAATACCCATTACAGCACCTACAGGTGATACAACAAGCAAAAACACTGCTATAAAAGACTCCATTTTCATAAAGAACACAGACGAGAGAGAGGTCATTGAAATTGTTAAATCGTTTAAAAGTAAAACATCTGCGGACTGTGATGGTATTGACATGCTCTTATTCAAAACTATTATTGAATGCTTAGTGAAACCACTGACGTATATTTGAAACCTGTCTCTCCAAACAGGTATATTTCCCAATGCAATGAAAATAGCTAAAGTAATTCCGATATACAAGACGGGTGACAGAGGGGAATTCTCAAACTATAGACCAATTTCACTGTTGCCGCAATTTTCCAAGATACTTGAAAAAATATTCTATGAGAGAACTGACAACTTCATACTGAAGAATAATTTATTGTGTGAGCAGCAATATGTGTTCAGACACAAGAGGACAACTGCATTTGCTCTAATGGAATTTATAGAAAAAATACCAACTGCCGTTGAAAATAAAGAGTGTTCAGTTGCGGTATTCCTGGATCTTAAAAAAGCATTTGATACAGTGGATCATAATTTATTATTAAAGAAACTACAAAATTGTGATATTAGTGGGGTAGCACTGTCCTGGTTATGTAGTTACTTAAAGAATAGATATCAGTATGTATGTGTTGGTAACAAAAACTCAGTTACTGAAGGTTACTTGTGGAGTCCCACAGGGTTCAGTTTTGGGGCCATTGTTGTTCAATATGTATATAAACGATATATGTAAAGTTTCAGAAAAAATGATTTAATATTGTTTGCCGATGACACTAATCTATTATGCAGTGGAAGCAATTTTGAACAACTTTTGGATACACTCGGAAAGGAATTTGGAAAGCTTAAACTGTGGTTTGATTCAAACAAATTAACGCTCAATTTAAGTAAGACAAAATTTATAGTTTTTAACAACCATCACAACAACTTAGTACCTAAACTCAGCGTAAATGGTGTAGAGATCGAAATGGTATCAGAAACTAAATTTCTTGGAGTAATAATTGATAATAAACTGTGGTGGAAGTCACATATTAATTATATTAAAGGTAAAATATCTAAATCAATCGCAATACTACACAGAGTGAAATATTTGCTGAATCAACCTGACACCTTGTATCATTCATTCATTCATTAATACTCATATCATTCATTAATACTCCCAGACATGACATATTGTACTGAAGTATGGGGAAATGCATATAAAACAAGCATATTTCCAGTCTTTATGCTTCAGAAGAGAGCTATTAGAATAATAAACAAAGCTGCTTACAGGAAACCAACAAACCCACTTTTTCTTAAAAGCTCTCAAGTTGAAAGATCTGGTTGACTTTAAAACTGCAGTAATAATGTTTAAAGTGAAGAATCTATCACTGCCCGCAAATATCCAAAAGTTGTTCCAAATAAGGGAGAAACAATATCATTTCAGAGGAACATGTATATTTCAAAAACCTTCAGTGAGAACTACCACCAAGCAACACTGTGTTTCAGTGCAAGGAGTCAGATTATGGAACGATTTTGGACCTGAATTAAAATCATGTACAACACTTGGACAATTTAAACAAAAACTAAAGGAAGAAATACTCCAAACATATATACAAGATGACATGTAAAATCACATAAGGATTGTCATATCCAGTCTGCGCTGTGTTGTAGCTTAATTTTTTGTCACATTTTGTCTTAGCTTTGTTCTGAATTGTAATCGCTCTTGTTTTGTTTTTCTTTTGAATTCTTGGATGGAATATGGGTGGGCAATATAAGCTGCGGCTTCAGCCATCACCCATTTCAGATAACTTATGTTGAACTGTATAATCAGAGGAGTTATTGTCTAATTTGACCTTGTTGGATTTTCTTTCCCCCTTTGTTATATTATTCAGTTTCTTTTAATCTGTACTTTTAATCTATCTGAAATAAATAAAGATTCATTAATTCATTCATGACAGACCTCTGGAGCTGTTCTGTAAAACTGAGCAGACATGTATCTGCATGCTCTGCTTCTGCTCACACCACAAGACCCATGATGTTGTTCCTCTGAGAGAAGAATGTGAAGGAAAGAAGGCACATCAGATTGATTGTCATTGATTAATTGTCTATGTTTATTGCACTGTCCCTGTCAGATAAACAAATAATCTAATCTAATCATTTTAATAATAAAAACAGAGGAAACACATTTGTTCACAATCAAGAATTCTTCAGAGGAACTAAGGTAATAAATGTGGACAAACACTGATTTTAACAGTTTAACCATCACAAACAAAGATGACATTTTGTTCATTGATTTACTTTTTAATAATAAAAATATGTTCAAAAATCCTGCTTGTTTTCTCAGCTGTTCTCACTAATGTTGCATTTATGGAGCTGCTGATCTTCTGCAAATCTGACTGAATGTAGTTAACAAGAACAAAAGAGTCGATGCAGTTTTTGGTCAGTCTGGACTGTTGGGAGAAATAAATTAATCATTAGAATTTCAGTCTTTTAAATTGCCAGAAAGTTTTCAGACTTTGAAAAAAAATGATTTTGCTGTTTGACTTTCAAGTTTTTGAAGGTGTCAAAGATCAGCTGGTGTCTGGTTACCTGTTGGACTTTAATCTGGTTCATCACTGTGTGAAACTCTGATTTTTCTAGAATGATGGAACTGAGCAATAAAATGGATGAAAACATGACTCCAGAGTTCTTTGAATCACATGTAGATGTGTGATGAAGCTCCTTCTGAGCTGCTGCAACACTGCCTTTAATTAGGCCTCATCATGTTAAATAGGATCAAAATGGTTTATTAGTGATCATGAATTCTTTTCACAACTTCTGTGTCTGACTAAATCTCATCTGATCCATGTGCTGCTCAAGGAGTTCCAGGGAGAAAAGTGGAAGAAAAATCAAGATTCCAAAACCAGACTGAACAGTAGAACCATTTGGATTTAGAAGCAGAAAGTTCCAGCCTCCTTTTTCCAGTAATTCATTCTTCAACAGTGGCTGTGTAGATTGGCTAAATATTCAGAAAGACGCTGCAGACGTTTGAAGCTTGGGGTCCAGAAGGCTGTCTTCCACTCATCGCCCTCCTTGATGCGCACCAGGTGGTATGCGTTACGCAGGTCCAGCTTCGTGAACCAAGATGCCCCCTGGAGGGAGTCAAAAGCCGAGTTCATAAGTGGCAGCGTGTACTTGTTCTTGATGGTGATCTCATTAAGCCCCCGGAAGTCGATGCAGGGACGCAGCGAGCCATCCTTCTTTCCAACAAAGAAGAAACCTGCCCCCACCGCCGAGGAAGACGGCCGAATGATCCCAGAGCTGAGGGACTCCTTAATATATGTGTCCATGGCCTCACGCTCCGGGGCAGACAGGCTGTACAGACTACTTGCCGGGAGAGGGGCCCCTGCCCTGAGGTTGATCGCACAATCGTAGGGGCGGTGGGGGGGAAGGGACAGCGCCCGTGACTTGCTGAAAACCGCTCCCAGATCGTGGTAGACTTCTGGTACCATGAACAGGTCCGGGGGCGACGTCGAAGGCGGGGCCACAAATACTGAGGGAGCACATGCTGCAGACTGGAGGCAGGCACTGAGACAAAAAGAGCTCCACGCGGTGATACTTCCGGCTTGCCAATCGAATGAGGGATTGTGGAGACGTAGCCACGGGTACCCCAGGATCACAGGCGAAGAGGAGATGGGGAACACCAAGAAGCGGATCTTCTCCCGATGGTTTCCAGAGACTATCACCGACACGGGGGCCATCTGGTGGGTAACAGAGGTCAGTGACACCTTTGACAGCGTGACAAGGTTGACAGGTGGGCGAAGAGGTTGACAGCTGAGGCCCAGCTGGGTTGCCAGGTCTCCGGAGATGAAACTTTGCTCAGCTCCAGAATCAATAAGGGCGTGTGTTGTGTGTTCCCTGTGTTTATAATTTAGCCTAATGGGGACACGGCAGCTAGTGAGGGGCTTTTTTCTGCTTAGCGTCCGTGAATCCCCCTACTGTGATCCACGGACCTCCCCTTTAAACCGATTGGGACATTCAGCTACCCCATGAGACCCATTGCCACAATAAAAACACAGGCCCAGATCCCTCCGGCGCTGTCTCTCAGCCGCCGAGACTCCCGATTGCCCGATAACCATATCCTCTTGCTCCGGAAGTTCCTCTGATGGGGGCAGAGCCAGGAGAGGTGGCTTAGCGGACCGGGGGCGTGGTTTACTCAAACGACTAGCGGCCCTCTGTTTGGCCGCTCGCTCCTTCAGCCTACTGTCCAAACTAATAGTAAGGGAAATTAATTCCCCTAACTTGTCTGGCTTGTCCTGTGCCGCTAGTTCATCCCTGAGTTCCGAACTAAGGCTGCGGAGGAAGATGCTGCAGAGCGCTGGCTCCCCCCACCCGACCTCTGTGGCTAGCACCCGGAAATCTACAGCGTAATCGGCGGCAGATCTACTGCCCTGCCGAAGGCTAAGCAACCGGGCAGTTAGCACCGCGCCCCGGTCAGTATGGTCAAACACCTCTAAAAATTCTGCCACGAACTGCTGGTAAGTTAAGAGGGGATAGTTGGGTTTAGCCATAACAGTGTATGCCCAAGCTAACACCCTTCCTTCGAGCAGGTTAGAGATATACCCAATCTTGCTGTGGTCCGTGGGAAAATCTCCCAGGACCGGAGAAACACTGTTTCGCATTGAAGCAGAAAGCCCCGTGCTTCTCCGAGTTTTCTGCTAAAATGGGCGGGGGTAGGCAGGGGAGTGAGGCAAGGTAAAGATGGCTGGTGTGTTAGGCCAGCAGGTGAGACTACAGGGGCTGATGAAGCCCCAGCGGCCGGGGGGAATGCCTGGCGTCCTTCCAGGTGATCCAGCCGGCTGTTAACCTGAGTTTGTTGGTTTAGAGTAACTGTCTGCTGGTGAGCAATTAAGTCTACTCGAGCGCTAAGGGTGTTAATACGGTGCGCCAGCGCGCTGTCTGCTGGGTCGTCTTGACGGAGTCGTACTGACATGATTGTTGGACCCAGGAGACAGACGCTGACACGAGTAGATTAATTTGACAGTTATTTATTAACTCAGTGAAGGATGTTGAGAGTGTGAATGAGTGAGTGAGTGCGTAGTAGTCTGGCCACTGGAGCTGAGTGGGTCTTGCTGCAACCTGGCAACCCTGGAACACACAAGCACAGGATGTTATTACAGTTCGTGAGAACGAGGAGCTGAGGCTTGTGCTGCTTACTTGCAGGTGCCGCTGAAAGAGTCCTGCTGGCTCCGTGTCCTGGTGTAGCGTGGTGTGCGTGGTGTTCGGTGCTGAGGAGACGAGGAGGAGATCCAAGGAGGAGGAGATGACGTCCCGTTATCAGGGAAGGTGAGTCCGCCGTCAGGGAGGTCCACCTGTGCACAGGGGATAACACTTTGACAAGGTAAGTGATGCTGTAGCTTATGTGACGTGGCTTGGCGTGAAGACTTGATTCCAGCTCTGGCTTGAGGTCGTGTCCTTGACGCAAAGCGTAGCGAAGGCGACAGATGACTCCGTGCAGAGCAGTCAAAGACACTGGCTTTTAAAGCCTGCTGATTACTGATGACAGGTGTGTGCGCAGCTGAAGTTAATGACAGCCCAGCGGCCGCCATGACAATCAGTTCTTTTAAAGAAGACTTGCTGAAGCAAGACTGGACAAAAGTCTCTGTATCAGATGTAAATGAAGCCTATGACACATTTATAAACATTGTAACCACTCTTTATGAAAAAAAATTGTCCATTAGTAAAGAAAAAGCTTAAACATAAATTTGCCGATAAGCCATGGTTAACCAAAGGATTACAAAAGGCGTGTAAAAAGAAAAATTTATTATATAAAGCTTTCCTAAAGAAAAGGACAAAAGAAGCAGAGCAGCGGTATAAAACATACAAAAATAAGTTAACATATATAATAAGATGTAGTAAAAGAGACTATTACAATAAAGAACTGGAGAAAAACAGAGACAATATTAAAAATACATGGACAATACTTAACAACATTCTTGGAAATAAAAACAGAAATACAAGCTCCCCAACCAATTTTTCAAAAAATAATAAAACGACTCAGAGTGTGAATGCAGCTTCACCTGCAGATGAATTTAATAACTTTTTTGTTAACATTGGTCCTAATTTGGCTCGAGAAATACCCATTACAGCACCTACAGGTGATACAACAAGCAAAAACACTGCTATAAAAGACTCCATTTTCATAAAGAACACAGACGAGAGAGAGGTCATTGAAATTGTTAAATCGTTTAAAAGTAAAACATCTGCGGACTGTGATGGTATTGACATGCTCTTATTCAAAACTATTATTGAATGCTTAGTGAAACCACTGACGTATATTTGAAACCTGTCTCTCCAAACAGGTATATTTCCCAATGCAATGAAAATAGCTAAAGTAATTCCGATATACAAGACGGGTGACAGAGGGGAATTCTCAAACTATAGACCAATTTCACTGTTGCCGCAATTTTCCAAGATACTTGAAAAAATATTCTATGAGAGAATTGACAACTTCATACTGAAGAATAATTTATTGTGTGAGCAGCAATATGTGTTCAGACACAAGAGGACAACTGCATTTGCTCTAATGGAATTTATAGAAAAAATATCAACTGCCATTGAAAATAAAGAGTATTCAGTTGGGGTATTCCTGGATCTTTAAAAAAAGCATTTGATACTGTGGATCATAATTTATTATTAAAGAAACTACAAAATTGTGATATTAGTGGGGTAGCACTGTCCTGGCTATGTAGTTACTTAAAGAATAGATATCAGTATGTATGTGTTGGTAACAAAAACTCACAGTTACTGAAGGTTACTTGTGGAGTCCCGCAGGGTTCAGTTTTGGGGCCATTGTTATTCAATATGTATATAAATGATATATGTAAAGTTTTAGAAAAAAATGATTTAATATTGTTTGCCGATGACACTAATTTATTATGCAGTGGAAGCAATTTTGAACAACTTTTGGATACACTCGGAAAGGAATTAAGAAAGCTTAAACTGTGGTTTGATTCAAACAAATTAAGGCTCAATTTAAGTAAGGCAAAATTTAAAGTTTTTAACAACCATCACAACAACTTAGTATCTAAACTCAGTGTAAATGATGTAGAGATTGAAAGTGTATGTGAAACTAAATTTCTTGGTGAAATAACTGATAATAAACTGTGGTGGAAGTCACATATTAATTATATTAAAGGTAAAATATCTAAATCAATCGCAATACTACACAGAGTGAAATATTTGCTGAATCAACCCCCACCATATACCTTGTATCATTCATTAATACTCCCATACATGACATATTGTACTGAAGTATGGGGAAACACATATAAAGAAACATCTATCCAGTCTTTATGCTTCAGAAGAGAGCTATTAGAATAATAAACAAAGCTGCTTACAGGGAACCAACAAACCCACTTTTTCTTAAATTAAAAGCTCTCAAGTTGAAAGATCTGGTTGACTTTAAAACTGCAGTAATAATGTTTAAAGTGAAAACTCTATCACTGCCTGCAAATATCCAAAAGTTGTTCCAAATAAGGGAGAAACAATATAATTTCAGAGGAACATGTATGTAACGTCGGGGCTGTATTGGGTGGGGGAGCAGGGATTTCCCCAGCATGCTTTGCAACAGTGGACGTTATTTTGTGTGCTTGTTTAAATGTTATTACTGAGTTATTATACTGCTGTGTCATAACTGCTTTATAAAGACCCATCAGTGTTTTATAGGCAGGAGTAGGGCAAGATGTATCATGTGATGGATAACCATGATTGAAACGGAGGTCTGGGAGAATGACCTCCCCTCCTGTCTGTGCTCAGTGTGTGTGTGAATAAAGCCTGTTCGTCACAACCATCTGCTCCTCTTCTTGTGTGAACTTCGCCTACGTCACACTGGTGTCAGGAGTGGGATGGAGCAGATGGAAGCCAGAATCAGAATGGAGATCCAGCAGTTGGAGCGAATCATCGCTCAGCTGGCGACGGACGATGGGGCCGAGACACCCCCCCCCCCCCCCCCGGAGCCGCTCGCCGGGACGAACGAAGCAGCAGACATGACGGGGCCAGCGCACCCCGCCCGCAGGCAGAGCAAAGCAAACCAGCCCCGCTTTCACTCTTTTCAGGGCAGGACAGGCTGGCGATTCCACGGCGATCAGGAGCGGCAATCGACCGGGAGGCGACCGTCCCATCCGTCAGGCAGCGGGCCAAGATTCCCCGCTTCAACGGCGAGATCCCGTTGGATGACTACCTCATCCAGGTCGAGCTAACTGCCGCGCTGAACGGCTGGTCACCAGAGGAAACCGCCGTGCAAGTCGCGCTGGCCTTGGAAGGGAGGGCTCTCTGCACGCTCTCTGATCTCTGGTCTGAGGAGCGCTGCAGCTGGCCAGCGCGACAAGGAGCGCTCCGGAGATGATCTGGGAGAACGGCGGACACGGAGCATGTCCAGGAACAGCTGACCCACCGCCGTCGAAGCAACCAGGAAAGCCTAGGAGCCTATGCGGCGGACATACGGCTGCTAACATGGCACAGCTACCCAGATTTTGCACCGGAGGTGGTAGAGAAGCTCGCCCTCCGGAACTTCATCAAAGGTCTCCGCCTGGCCCAGCTCCAGAGCCACATACGGATCCACGCCGCGAGCGACTGGGAGACTGCGGTGGCAGAAGCCGAGCGGGTGGAGCCGCTGATGAATCGCACAACCGAAGCGTCGACACACAGACAAAGAACCTTCCAGGCCACAGCTGAGAGCGAGGAGGAGGAGGAGGAATTACGGTAGACCACGGCGGTGCATCCACGGAGAAGATGGCCGCGGCAACGCGAGGAAGGGTGCTTCCGCTGCGGAGAGCTGGGACACATTGCACGGTACTGCCCCGCACCCACCCCACGACAAACCGGCCCCTCGCCAGCGTTAAACTAGAGCGAGGTGGCGTGATCAGGGACAGGCCACCTCCCACAGATGTTTCCCCCGACGAGCCGGCGCCACGCGTGGGTCGAATTGGACACTCTCCAGGGATGTATCTACAGTGCAGCTTGGAGAAGACGTCGATCCGGGCCCTGATTGATACCGGCTCTACAATCTCCTTGGTCTGACCCGGTGTGCTGCCGGGCACGAACAAGACGGCCACACGGGGGTGGGAACCCACCAAGCGCTGCGTCACCACAGCTACTGGTGAGCGCGCCAGACTGGGGGGGTGGATAGTCCTCGTGGTGGGGGTCGCCGGTCAGAACATAAAACATCCATTCTGGCTGGCTGACATCCAAGACCCCTGCATTATTGGACTAGACCTGCTCACAGCCTGGAATGCCAAGATCGACACTGCCGGACTGTCCCTCCAGCTGGGAGACTGGACCATCACGCTCCACAGCAGAACCCAGAGAAAAACACAGGGGCCTGTGCAATTGAGGGACCGCCAGGACGGACCGGACCAGGCGGGCCACTGCGAGGACCGGACGTGATGACGCCACCAGCGCGGGCAGAGAAAGCACGAACACACACAAGGACAGCAAGGGGAGGGGTCAACGTGTCAGCAGAGACACAGCATGCGGTCGAGGAATTATTTCAGCGGAGCTGCAGCGGGCTGGACCCGGAACAGAGACGCCAGCTGCGGGAGCTATTGGACTGTTATATGGGTGTCTTCGCCGCAAAGGATGAGGAATGCGGCCGGACCGGTTTGGTGCAGCACGAGATCGACACCGGTGAGGCCAGGCCGATTCGACTCCGCCCACGCCGGCTGCCCTTTTCAAGGCGGGCAGCAGCAGAACAAAAAGTGCGAGAAATGCTGGAGGCAGATGTTATTGAGCCCTCCAGCAGCCCCTGGGCGGCGCCGGTGGTGCTGGTCAAGAAGAAGGATGGGTCATGGCGGTTCTGTGTGGATTACCGGCACCTGAATGACGTCACCCAGAAGGATTCCTACCCCCTGTCCCGCATCGATGGCGCGCTGGACCACATCGCCGGCTCCAGCTGGTTCAGCTCGCTGGATCTACGCAGCGGCTATTGGCAGGTAGAGCTGTCACCCGAGTGACAGCTGTGCTGCTGCTTTTTCCCAGCTCCGCGCAGCGCTCATCAGAGCTCCCATCCTGCAGTATCCCGACCCAAACTGCCCTTTCATCGTGGACACGGACGCCAGGAACCAGGGCATCAGGGCGGTGCTATCCCAGGAGGGAGAACATGGAGAGCAGGCAGTTGCTTTTTTCAGCCGCACTCTCAGCAGAGCCGAGAGGAATTACTGTGTGACTCGCAGAGAGCTGTTGGCTGTCATTCAAGGACTGCGTCATTTCCGCCCGTATGTGTACGGGGGCAGGTTCCAGCTCATGACGGATCACGCTTCCCTGACCTGGTTATTGAACTTCAAAGAGCTGGATGGACAGTTGGCGAGATGGCTGGAGGCACTGCAGGATTATGATTTCCAGACTGTGCATCGGGCAGCCGCCTCCATGCCAACGCTGACGCGCTGTCCCGGCGCCCCTGTGCGACAGAGGATTGTCGTCACTGCCAGCGGGCTGAAGATCGAGACCAAGCCGCCCCACGGGCTGCTGCTCTCCGGACCGCTGTGAGCAGGAATAACACAGCGACGTGCAGCCCCTCCTTGGATGATCGGGCAGCCCCCCCCCACAGCGATGACGTCACAGAGGTCCTTGGCATGCAGCAGCTGCAGAGCGGGCAGGACAGAGACCCGGTCATTTCTCAGGTTTGGCAGTGGCTGGACGCAGGACAGCAGCCCGCCTGGGAGGTTGTGTCAGCGCTGGACCCAGAGACTAAGACCCTGCAGTCCAAGTGGGCCTACCTCCGCTGCCACGAGGGCGTGGTGTATCGACAGTGGCAGACTTCAGCTGGGCAGTGGCACGTCTGGTAGCTGCTGGTTCCTCGTCGACTCCGGCCCAAGGTACTCCAGCTGGTTCATGGGGCAGTAGGAGCGGGCCACTTCGGGGTGACAAAGACGCTGTAGCGCCTTCGAGCCCGGTTCTACTCGCCCGGTTGTCATCAGGACGTGGAGCTCCATGTCCACTGCTGCGACACGTGCACAGCTCAGAAAGGGCCAACTCAGCGATCCCACGCTCCCCTGCAGCAGTACCGGGTGGGAGCACCGATGGAGCAGGTAGGAGTGGACATCCTGGGCCCTTTCCCGACCACGGACCGGGAGAACCGCTATGTGCTGGTCGCAATGGATTATTTCACTAAGTGGCCAGAGGCGTACGCGGTCCCGGACCAGAGAGCCGCTATGACGGCATCAAAGCTGGTGGACGAAATGTTCTGTCGGTTTGGCGCACCTGAGGAGCTGCACAGCGATCAGGGTCGGAACTTTGAGGCGGAGGTCTTCGGAGAGGTCTGCAAGCGGCTGGGTATCCGGAAGACCCGGACCACCCCACTGCATCCACAGAGCGACGGCCTGGTCGACCAATTCAACCAGACCCTCACCACCCAGCTCGCTATCCTAGTGGACCAGTGACAGCGAGACTGAGACCTGCATCTGCCTTTTGTTTTGTGGGCGTACCGGACGGCAGCTCAGGAATCCACCCAGTGCACCCCTGCAGCACTCATGCTGCGCACACCGGTGGATTTGGTATCCCCCCCCCCCCCGAGCCGGAGGTGGAGGGAAAACCTGGGTTGGATTATTTGTTTTGTTTTAAAGAATGTCTCCACACAGTACATGAACTGGCTCGGGAGGCCCTGGCAGCGGCATGGGGTCGGCAGAAGCGAGCGGATGACTCCTGCTGCCAGGGGAGGGACTTTGCACCAGGAGATGGAGTCTGGGTTTTCTGCCCTGAGAGAAGAAGAGGACAATCACCGAAGCTGGTGAGCCACTGGTCGGGACCATGCGTGGTTCTGCAGAAACTGTCAGATGTGGTGTACAGGGTGAGGCTAAAAAAAAGGGAACGGGTCATGGTGCTCCACTGTGACTGTCTCGCCCCGTATCAGCCATCCGCCCCGCTAGTGGTCGAACCGGAGCTTTCATCCCGACCAGATACTCCGACCGAGACTCACATGGACACTAGGAGGCCTGTACGTGCTGGTCGTCGGCATCGAAGGCCGCCCCGACACCTGGACAAGTTCGTATTGGACTTTTGAATTGGACTTTAATTTTTCAGCTGGAGCGACTCATCGCTCAGCTGGCGCCAGACAATGGGGACAGAAATCAGTCTGGGGGGGCAGTGTAACGTCGGGGCTGTATTGGGGGGGGCAGGGATTTCCCCAGCATGCTTTGCAACAGTGGACGTTATTTTGTGTGTTTGTTTAAATGTTATTACTGAGTTATTATACTGCTGTGTCACTATAACTGCATTATAATGACCCAGCAGTGTTTTATAGGCAGGATTAGGGCAAGATGTATCATGTGTTGGATAACCATGACTGAAACGGAGGTCTGGGAGAATGACCTCCCCTCCTGTCTGTGCTCAGGGTATGTGAATAAAGCCTGTTCGTCACAACCATCTGTTCCTATTCTTGTGTGAACTTCGCCTACATCACATGTATATTTCAAAAACCTTCAGTGAGAACTACCACCAAGCAACACTGTGTTTCAGTGCAAGGAGTCAGATTATGGAACGATTATGGACCTGAATTAAAATCATGTACAACGCTTGGGCAATTTAAACAAAAACTTAAGGAAGAAATACTCCAAACATACAGTGGGGTAAAAAAGTATTTAGTCAGCCACCAATTGTGCAAGTTCTCCCACTTAAAAGATGAGAGAGGTCTCCAATTTTCATCATAGGTATACCTCAACTATGAGAGACAAAATGAGGAAAAAAAAAATCCAGAAAATCACATTGAAGGATTTTTAATGAATTAACCCCTTGCACTCCGATTATACCGCGGACGGTCATGTCTCTGCGTCTCAGAGTGCACTGAAAAAAAAAAGCTGCATTTCCGTTCTTCCACTACAGACACAGCCGCGAACAGAAAGCCAAAGGAGTGCTTTGATTGGTTTAGATGTGATTGACCTCTCATTCGACTAATAAGAGCCTTGAATTGGGTTTCTGAAACCTTGAAGAACCAATGATTGAAAACCTAGCAAAAAGGACCCGCCTACCAACGGCTGTGAATACAGCGAGCCAATTTAAGCAGAGAAGTTCGACGATTGAAAGCGTGCGTCCCATGCGTAAAATCTGTTTTGTGTAAGCCACTGGGTGACACACACGCGTTCGCCAGTCTTTTTTTCTTACTACTGTTCTTATTTGTTTTGAAAAATCGTTCGCCAAAACAGCAATCATGGAAGCGCAAAACCGCAATAATGGAATCATGGTTTGACTGGGTCGTGTGACCAGAACCGCGAGTCGTAACAAGCGGACCAGCGTCATGTTCGTCTGACAACGAGGAAGAGAAGTTTGCCAGCGACACTGCTGTTGTGGACAGGTAAGTGTTATAAGCTAAATTATTCTTTATCCCTGAAAATTGTAATCAAAATGACTTTTGACCGATCAGTAAATTACAACTGTGCGTCATTACCACATCACGGACCGGTCCGAGCGCCGCGTCCAGACCGTGAACGCCCCCCCCCCCTCCACTACTCCTGTGTAGCGGATTGCAGATATATTGCAGATATTTTAGTACAACTGTGCGTAGCAGACCGCGGCACACCGTCCCCGTGGTCCGTCATCTGGCTATGGACAATGTCTGTCCTCTGTAGTGGGGGGGGGGGGAGTTGTTATCCTTTACATTACAGATATTTTAGTATAATTTTTAGTGCACTGTAGGTTATTTTTTCTTGTAAAAAAAAAGCCACACATTTTTTACGTGGCATCCTTCTTTGTGTGTGGGGGCTTGTTTGTTCATTCATTCATTCATGAATGAATAAACAACCCCCCCCCCCCCCAACACACACACACACAGCCCCGAGTGTCACCTTTCATTAGAGCCCAACATCAAGCTTCTATATTGAATCATTCAAAAGTTACAGACGTTTTTCCAAACTGTGCCATTTGGCACATTTTGGCACAGTTCAAAAACGAATGGGAACAACCTGTGAAGAAAGCTGTGTAATATATTCTTTTTTTGTGGTATTGTTACAAAATTTTGACCTCAGCTGGATAACACTTGGTTCTACATTTCTGTTGCATTTTCCAGCCCTGATCTGACAGCTGTGTGTTATTTGCAAGCATTTGTATCCAAAAAAACACCCAGGCTGTAGAGGAGCTGGAAATGATGAGGCGATTTTGTATTCAATTCAATTCAATTCAATTCAAACGTTTATTTCAAACTCAGGGTTCATATTACAAATAGATAAATAAATAAATAAAGTATATACAGATCAGCAGACACTCGGCGCTCTTGTAACAACAAAAAACATAATGGGCTCAGTGTAAAATGGAACGCCACCACTTTCAAATGCTGGAATGAAGTGTGAGTGACGAGTTGACAATTGCTGATATAAGATGATTGTTACATTCCAGCAGTCTTCTCAAAAAACTGTAAACATTCTTACGTATCAATTCTCCAAAAGACGGAATGTTCACAGACACAAACAGCTTGCTTGCACTCGACCTTCGTGGTACATCTAACAACCTTCTTAGGGAGTTATTATTAAAAACAGAGTTTTAATGAACAGCTCTTCTATCTTGTCTCATCTGGTGCAGAGCTTGGCAGAAGGCAAAGAGAGAGATTTCTGCCCAGCTCGCTGGTTAAATACAGGCACACATCAAAGACATGCATTACACAAGCTGACATCCCTCGTTATCTTAATCCCCCCATTGTTCTGTTATCTCCTCTCCTCGTCTTGGGAGGTGATGGGAATTCCTCTCCTCGCCTTGGGGGGGCGAAGGTGACTAGTCCGTCTCCGCCGCCGCGTCCTGGGACGTCTTTGTTCTTCACACGGCGGGTGAGATTCCTTTGTCCTTTCCGAGGTGTGAAGTTCCTTACATATGCAGTCACCAAACATTTCCACATGCTCTAACATATGTAGGTATGGAATATATGAGTAATATATACCACAGGCCCCCCAAACAACTAGGAAAGGACACAGAAAGATTCACAGTCTAGGGTAGTTACTACGACATACTACGTGTTACAGCTGTTGCCACAGAAGAAACTTTCCAGCAGCCATGCTCCTAAGAGAGTTCAGTGGTAATCATAACAGCATAGTAAAATCATAAGTCAGTCCTAAACTGTTGCAGCACAATTAGTGAATAATTGTGGAGTGGTTGGTATCAGTCCCTGTGCTGTCTGGGTTTTAATCTTCTCCCAAAACTGCTGTAGGTTGGTTTAGGCGTCCTGCTGGGACCTTCTTGTGAGGAATCTGCAGTGTGGGAAGGAGAGAGGTTATTTGTTCCCTGCCTGGGGGCTGAGACTTTTCCCTTGGGGGGTCTACCTCGCCAAGGTGCTTGTGCCAACTGTGCAGGTTCGTCTCTCAACAAGAAGGCAGGTTTGAGTCTGTCAATGCTGACTGTTTCATTTCTGTCCCCATAATCAAGCACAAAGTGTTTGTCACCATGTTCCAGCACTCTGTACGGGCCATCGTATACTGGGCGTAATGTTGGTTTTAGAGCTTCATGCTTAACAAAAACGAACTCAGCGTTTTTTAAAGTTTGAGGAACAAAAACTCGTGGGAAGGAGTGATGAGCTGGACCGTGGAGAGAGTCCGGTCCGTTGCTGCCTAAAAACCTTGGGACTGGGAGGTGCCCTGGTTCCGGGTTCTCTGGTAAAAATTCACCTGGGAGTCTGATAGGCTGAGCAAAGACGAATTCTGCAGGGGAAGCGTCTAGATCCTCTTTAGGTGCCGCACGCAACCCCAATAAAACCCAGGGAAGTTTATTTACCCAATTTGTGTCCGTTAATGAGGCTCTGAGGGCGGCCTTTAAGGACCTGTGAAAACGCTCGCATAACCCATTAGCCTGAGGGTGATAAGCGGTGGTGCGATGAATTGTTGCCCCTAAACTGTTGGACATGGCTGACCAGAGCTCTGAGACAAATTGAGGCCCCCTATCTGACGTGATGTCTGATGGGACGCCGAAACGTGCCACCCAGTTTGTTAGAAAAATGCGAGCGACTTCCTCCGCTGTAGTTGCCGCTAGAGGAACTGCCTCTGGCCAGCGCGTGGTGCGGTCTATCATTGTTAGCAGGTATGTGAAACCTTGGGAGGAAGGTAGTGGTCCCACAAGGTCGACATGAATGTGGTCGAACCTTCTAGCAGGGATTGGAAAAGGCTCCAGAGGGGCTTTTGTGTGTCTGTGTATTTTGGCGCGTTGACAAGAAATGCAAGTTTTTGCCCATTCCTTTACGTTTTTGCGCAGGCCTGGCCACACAAACTTTTCGGCAACCATTTTGACCGAGGCGCGCACACCTGGGTGCGCGAGGGAATGAATTGCGTCGAAAATGCGGCGGCGCCAAGCAGCTGGTACTAACGGGCGAGGTCGGCCGGTTGAAATATCGCATATTGGGGGGGCGCGCCGTCGCGCAACCCTTTTTTCTCCAGCCTTAACCCTGTTGGTCCAGACAGGAGCGCGCGCACGTCAGCATCACTGCTTTGTTCTTCTGCCATGGCTGCATAATCTATCCCTTCATGGATAGGTGCTGCGTATGTGTCTGCGTTAGTGAAAAGTTCCGCTGCTGAGGCAGTGTAATCTGTCTCCTCGTGCTCTGGTGGTGCCACAGCGCGAGAGAGACAGTCCGCTACTACGTTAAGTTCGCCTGCTACGTGTCGATTGTCTGTGGTGAACTCTGAAATCGCAGCTAGCTGTCTTTGTTGTCTGCCCGACCATGGTTCTGAAATTTTAGCCATAGCAAAAGTGAGCGGTTTATGGTCCACAAAAGCCGTGAAACTCCGCCCTTCTAACCAAAACTGGAAGTGGCGGATGGACAAATGAAGCGCCAGCAGCTCTCTGTCAAAAGTGCTGTATTTGCGTTCAGTTGGGTTTAGCGATTTGCTAAAGAAAGCTAAAGGTTGCCAGACCCCGCCGACAAGTTGTTCTACAACTGCCCCTATGGCCAGGTCTGAAGCATCTGTGGTTAGTGCAATGCGGGCCGAGGGATCTGGGTGGACTAACATTGTGGCGTTAGCTAGGGCGTTTTTTACTTCCGCGAAAGCGCGTTCGCGCTCCGGGGTCCATTCGACCGCGTTGGAAGCTTTCTTTTTTTTGAGTGCGTCATATAGGGGCTGCATGAGCTGAGCTGCGTGGGGGAGGAAACGGTTGTAAAAATTAACCATCCCCAAAAATTCCTGTAGCGATTTGACCGTTTGGGGCCGTGGAAAACCTTCTATCGCATGAACTTTGTCTGGAAGTGGAACTGCCCCCTTCGGGGAGACTTTATGTCCCAAAAAATCAATTTGCGATACGCCGAATTTGCATTTGGCTGGATTGATTATTAGTCCGTGCTCTTCCAGCCTCTGAAAAACGGTAGTGAGGTGCTGCTCGTGCTCTTCCTCGGACGAGCTGGCTACCAGCATGTCGTCGAGGTAGACGAAAACAAAGGGGGGGGTCGCGTAGGACTGCGTCCATCATATGTTGAAAAGTTTGGGCAGCGCCTTTGAGGCTGAAAGGCATTCGCAGGAATTCAAAAAGGCCGAAAGGGGTTATAACCGCTGTTTTAGGAATGTCTTCAGCTCGGACTGGGACTTGGTGATAACCGCGGACTACGTCTATCTTTGAAAAAATGCGCACACCCGCTAAATGCAGTGAAAAGTCCTGAATGTGAGGGATGGGGTAGCGGTCATGCGCTGTAGCGTTGTTTAATCTGCGGTAATCTCCGCACGGTCTCCAAGAACCGGCGGATTTCGGAACCATGTGAAGTGGTGAAGCCCAGGGGCTCTTCGAGCGTCTAACAATGCCCAATTTTTCGAGAGTTGCAAACTCGTCCCGTGCTATGTTGAGCTTGGCCGCGTCTAAGCGGCGAGCTTTGGCAAAAACGGGAGGTCCCGTTGTCGGAATGAAGTGTTTAACTCCGTGTTTGGCTACAGTGGCTGAGAATTTGGGGGTTGTGAGTGCTGGAAATTGGGTGAGGAGTTGCTCAAACTTACCTCCTGCCGTGGTGACGTTGGCCTGCACAGGTGGTGGAGAAACTCGAGCTGAGCATGGAATAGAAGCAAAAGATAGTGCATTAACCAGGCGCCTATTTGCTAGATCCACTAATAACCCATGTGCATACAGAAAATCTGCGCCTAACAAGTTAAAACTCACCGCCGCTACAACAAATGTCCATCTGTAGCTGCGGCCGTGGATGAGGTGGTGCAGGCTCTTTTCGCCGAACGTGTCGATGTCAGAGCCGTTGGCTGCCACTGCTCCGTTGCCCCGGGTGCCCATGGCTCGATCTGCGTGGGAGGGCATGACAAAACTCAGCTGAGCTCCAGTGTCGATGAGGAACTGCTTGCCTGTGTGTCCATCCGTCACGTACAACAGCTTATTTTTCTCGCCGAGAACCGCTGCTGTTAACGGCCCTCAGCTTTGGCGTTTCCCGACATCATAAACTTGCAGGGGGGAACGCATTTGCGGGCTTTCTCGGCGAAGCGGTGGTGATAATAACAGACGTCGCTCTGTTTGTTGCGCTTGGGCCGCGCCGCTGTCACCGTGGGTTGGGTCTGCTCCGTGGGTTGTGGCTCTCCAAGGCTCGGGGCGTCAGTTTTGAGGTCTGCGGATGCCGCTGTGGGTGTCAGTTCCTTGCAGGCGTTGACTGACATAACGCACGGCTCAGGAGACGCACACACACAGGCTTAGAATAGTTCAAAGAGTTTATTAACAGCAGGAGTGAATGAGTGCGTGTCTGCGGGATGTAAATGTGTTGGTGATGGTGTCTGCTCCAGGCACAGAGGCAGGTGACCGTACAGCCGAGCAACCCTATGGAGAGAGCACAGGGAGAGGGTGACGGGCATACACCAACACAGGAGGAATTTATGGCGAGAGAAGGACTTACTTGGTTTGTCAGGATAGCTGGCACAACAAGGGGGTGAAGCCCGGAAGACAGCCACCTGGAGAGCTCCGTGCAGCAGCGAGGATTGGGCGATGGAGAGGAGATGTCTGCCGCTGGGAAATCCACCTGTGCACAGGGGAGAGGACTGAAGAGAAGAGGTAAGCGATCTTCTTACAAAAATGGTGACGCTGAAGGAAAGTATGCTCACAACGGTGAGGGACGAAGTCTGACGGCTTCAGGCCGAGCCTCCGGGCGAGACGGCCTTTATCCCTCGCCGCTGATGATTGTCAGGTGCGTGAGCAGGTGGCGCCGCTGATGAATGGCGCGGCGTGACAGTACTCCCCCCTCTAGCAGCGCCTCCTGGCGATGGCTTATCCGGGTGCGCTCGGTGGAAGTCCGCGATGAGCGATGGGTCCAACACAAACGACGGGGGCACCCATTGTCGATGCTCGGGCCCATAGCCCTCCCAGTCCACCAGGTATTGCAACCCACGACCTCGGCGCCGGGAGTCCAGGATGGAGGAGACGGACCAGGCCGGATGGCCACCAATCATCCGGGGCGCGGGTTGCGCTGCAGGAGGAGGGCAAAGGGGGGTCAGTGACTGCCAGTTTCACCTTCGACACATGGAAAGTGGAATGGATGCGGAGGGAGGGGGGAATAGCCACGCGCACAGCCACCGGGTTGATGATCCGGGTGATGGGAAAGGGACCCATGAATCGCTGTGCCAGCTTCCTCCTCTCGTCTTTTAATGTGACGTCCTGGGTAGACACATACACGAGTTGCCCAACTCTGTACGCCGGGGCAGGTCTTCTGTGCCGGTCCGCCACGGTCCTGTTGCGCTCCGCTGTGCGTAAAAGCGCATGACGCGCGGCAGCCCAGGTGGAGCGGAACTGCCTAAGGTGCGCCCTAACAGAGGGGACAGTCACCTCGTTCTCCTGCGCTGGAAACAGCGGGGGGTCGTAACCCAGGGACGCCTTGAAGGGGGACATCCCCGTTGCAGAAGAGCGGGCGGTGTTGTGGGCATACTCCACCCAGGCGAGATGGTTGCTCCAGGACGTCGGCTTGGATCTAGTAACACAGCGGAGCGCAGCCTCCAGCTCCTGATTGGTCCTCTCACACTGCCCGTTAGACTGGGGGTGATGGCCGGAGGAGAGGCTCACCTTGGCTCCGATGGCGTTACAAAAGGATCTCCAAACCTCGGATGAAAATTGGGGACCCCGGTCCGAGACCACGTCCACCGGAATCCCGTGCAGCCTGACCACGTGTTGGACGAGGAGGTCCGCCGTCTCCAGGGCAGTAGGGAGACCTCGCAGGGGAATGAAGTGCGCAGCCTTGGAGAAACGGTCCACAATGGTCAGGACGGTGTCAAAGGAGTTGGAAACGGGGAGTCCGGTGACGAAGTCCAGTGCGATGTGCGACCAGGGCCTGCCGGGGACGGGCAGAGGCTGGAGCAGACCCGCTGGGGGGGCATTTCCCGACTTGCTGGTGGCACAGATTGGGCAAGCCCGGGCGTAGCGGGCTGCATCCCTCCGCAGGCCTGGCCACCAAAAGGACCGTTGGAGGAGGCTGATCATCCGAGAGGTGCCGGGATGACAGGTGAGCCGGGAGGTGTGGAGCCAGTGGATGACCTCTCCTCGGACCGCAGATGGGATGAACAGTCTTCCCTCCGGTCCGCCGCCAGGATCAGGTTCCACCTCCTGCGCCTTCCGGATCTTGTCTTCAATGTCCCAAGAGATGGCACCGAGGACGCACGACCTGGGCAGGATAGTGTGGGGCATCTCCTCAGCCTCCACGGGGGTGAACTGCCTAGAGAGGGCGTCAGGCAGGCCGTTTTTGGAGCCCGGCCTGAAGGTGATCGAGAAGCGGAACCTGGCGAAGAACAAAGACCAGCGCGCCTGGCGGGCATTCAGGCGCTTGGCAGATCGTAAATACTCTAAGTTCTTGCGGTCCGTCAGGACCACAAACGGCAGGTCCGCCCCCTCTAGCCAGTGGCGCCACTCCTGTAAGGCGAGTTTAATGGCCAGGAGCTCTCTGTCCCCCACATCGTAGTTCCTCTCCGCCGGGGACAGGCGCCGGGAGAAGAAGGCGCACGGCCGTTTGGCGCCATCGTCAGGTGACCGCTGGGATAACACTGCTCCCACTCCCGTGTCCGATGCGTCCACCTCCACAATGCACTGCAGCGCGGGGTCGACCTGGCGAAGGACCCGGGAGGAGGAGAACTCCGCCTTCAGCGCCCTAAAGGCAGCAGCGACCTCTTCAGTCCACCGGAACGGGACCTTCGGGGACGTGAGGCGGGTCAGCGGTCCGACGATCGAGCTGAAATTTGGGACAAAGCGGCGGTAAAAATTGGCGAAGCCAACAAACTGTTGCACCTGCTTCCGGGATGCGGGAGTAGGCCACTCCACCACCGCCTTCACCTTCTCTGGGTCTGGGAGCACCTGATCTTGAGCGATGATGAATCCCAGGAAGGATGTGGTCCTAGCGTAGAATTCGCATTTCTCAGCCTTCACGTACAGACGATTCTCCAGCAGTCTTTGGAGGACCCGCCTCACATGGACCTGGTGCTCGTCCCTGGACCTGGAGAAGATAAGGATGTCATCCAGGTAGACGAACACAAAAAGGCCGATGAAATCCCGGAGGACGTCATTAATGAGGCGCTGAAAGACGGCAGGAGCGTTGGTCAGCCCGAACGGCATGACGAGATACTCAAAGTGGCCGTTCGGGGTACGGAAGGCCGTCTTCCATTCATCTCCCTCCCGGATCCGGACGAGGTGGTAAGCGCTGCGTAAATCCAGCTTGGTAAACCAGGTCGCCCCCTGGAGGGAGTGAAAGGCAGTGTCCATGAGGGGCAGGGTGTAACGGTCCCTCTCAGTGATGTCATTCAGCGCTCGGTAGTCTATGCAGGGGCGGAGGGATCCGTCCTTTTTCCCGACAAAGAAAAACCCTGCCCCCACGGGTGACGACGATGGGCGAATAATCCCAGCGCTCAGAGATTCCTTCAGGTATGTATTCATCGTCTCCTTCTCCGGCGCCGACAGGCTGTAGAGCCGACCAGATGGCAGGGGAGCCCCCTGACGGAGGTTGATGGCACAGTCATATGGTCGATGCGGGGGAAGAGACATAGCTTTCGATTTGCTAAATACCATACCCAGGTCGTGAAATTCTGGAGGCACCAATGACAGGTCCGGAGGTGCTGTATCCGCCACAGGGGGAGCCGCGGATGGGGAGCAGGCAGCGGACTGAAGGCAGGTGCCCATACAGAAGGTACTCCATGCCGATACCCCAGCGGACCTCCAGTCCAGGACAGGGTTGTGGAGGCGTAGCCAGGGATACCCCAGGATGACGGGCGACACAGAGTTGGGCAGGACGTAAAATACCATCTCCTCCCGGTGGTTCCCTGAGATGATGACTGGGACAGGCATGGTCTGGTGAGAAACTCTCCCAAGGGAGGCACGGGAGAGATGGACCAGGGAGATGGGGTGTTTTAATGCCTGACAGCGGATGCCCAATCGGGTTGCCAGGCCTTGTGAAATGAAGCTGCCCTCTGCGCCCGAATCCACCAGTGCGTGGGTGAGGTGCCCAGTGGGATTGTGGCAAAAACGGATGGGCAGCTTTAATTGAGTGAGAGAGTCTAACCGGTTGGGATCCGCGAGGCTCCCTACAGCGATTCGCGGACCCCGCCGACTGGCTTTCCGCGGGCAACGCTCCACAGTGTGTTGGTCACCTCCGCAATACATGCAGAGGCCCAACTCACGGCGGCGTTGTTTCTCCGCAGGGGAAAGCTTGGTCCAGCCCGTCACCATCGGCTCCGACTCCTCGGGGCACAATGCTGGCGGCGCCGCCAGGGGGCGAGCTTGGAACAGGTGCGGCGAGACTCCACGAGGGCGAGAAGAAGAAGACTTCCGCCCCGAGGAGCGCTCGCGCAGCCTGTTATCCAAACTTATCGCTAAGGATGTCAGCTCCGCTAGCGTCCCAGGGATATCCCGTCCAGCCAGTTCATCCCTCAGATCACTATTGAGGCTGCGGAGGAACAGGCCACAGAGGGAGCGTTCCTCCCAGCCCAATTCCTCCGCCGCTACCCGGAAGTCGACCGAGTAGTCCGCTGCCGACCGGCCTCCCTGCTGGAGAGCGAGGAGCCGATCGACCTGGACCGTCTCGGTTTGAGAATGGTCAAAGACCTCCAGAAAGCGCCTCACGAACTGGTCATAGGTGAGGGTGGCATAACTGGGCCTCGCCATTACGGCGTAGGTCCAAGTTAACGCACGCCCCTCCAGAAGATTCCCTATGTAACCAATCCGACTGTGATCCGAGGGCAAATCTCCGGGCACACGGTGGAACACGGACTCACACTGCATAATGAACCCCCGCGCTCCGCCGAGCTTACCGCTAAAGCGGGCGGGGGTCGGAATCGGTGTGAGCCGAACCGGTGCCACTGGAGCCGGCTGGACGGCCGCTGGAACAGCAGGAGCCGCGCCACCCTGACGAGCCGGGGGGAATGGCTGTTGAGGATCCAAGCGGCCCAACCGGTTAGTTAAATTCAATAATTGATTAAAGATCACCTGTTGTTGATAAGCTATTTGATCCACTCTAGCCTCGAGAGTGGAAAACCGGTGTGCGAGCCCGCCGTCCGCCGAGCCGCTCTGCTGAAGCCGTACTGACATAACGCACGGCTCAGGAGACGCACACACACAGGCTTAGAGTAGTTCAAAGAGTTTATTAACAGCAGGAGTGAATGAGTGCGTGTCTGCGGGATGTAAATGTGTTGGTGATGGTGTCTGCTCCAGGCACAGAGGCAGGTGACCGTACAGCCGAGCAACCCTATGGAGAGAGCACAGGGAGAGGGTGACGGGCATACACCAACACAGGAGGAATTTATGGCGAGAGAAGGACTTACTTGGTTTGTCAGGATAGCTGGCACAACAAGGGGGTGAAGCCCGGAAGACAGCCACCTGGAGAGCTCCGTGCAGCAGCGAGGATTGGGCGATGGAGAGGAGATGTCCGCCGCTGGGAAATCCACCTGTGCACAGGGGAGAGGACTGAAGAGAAGAGGTAAGCGATCTTCTTACAAAAATGGTGACGCTGAAGGAAAGTATGCTCACAACGGTGAGGGACGAAGTCTGACGGCTTCAGGCCGAGCCTCCGGGCGAGACGGCCTTTATCCCTCGCCGCTGATGATTGTCAGGTGCGTGAGCAGGTGGCGCCGCTGATGAATGGCGCGGCGTGACATTGACGAGCCGATAAGCCTCGTTGGCCAGTGTGCGGAAGTCCTGGTGATTGTTGCACTTCATACTGGCGAGTGTCCCTCTCATGTATGGTGGTAGCGTGCTGAGGAAAATAAATTGGAAGAGGAAATTATCATTGTCCTCCTCCTTGAGCTGCAGCAAATCCTCCATGAGGGCCTTCGGATTGCCCCCTCTGTGGCCGTAGACCGCCAGGATCCTCTCGGCTCTTTCCTCCGCTGACGGGACATAGTTCGCCACGATGGTCGCCTTGAGTGTCTCATACTTGTCCCGGGCCGGTGGTCGCCAGATCAAACTCCGCACACACTTCGAAGTGGCGGAGTCGAGTTTGGAGACGATATGGTAGAATTTAGTATCGTCTGCCGCGATGCCCGCCAGTATGAACTGGGCTTCAGCTTGCTGAAACCAAGAGGCAGGGTCTTCTCGCCAGAAGTCTGGCAGCTTGACAGCGACGGTGTTCGTGCACATCATCACTGTTGTGCCCGCCGGGTGAGAGTGTCTTGCCTTGGCTCTCACAGCGGTGCTGGAGCTCAGTTGAGCTCTCTCAGTACCTTCTGCCGGGGGAAACAGCTGTCCGCCTGTTCCCTCGTCTGCGTCATTGCTGGCGTATGCCAGAGTCGCCACGGATGAGTCGCTTGAAGAACGCCTCCGGTCCATACTCGCGTCAAGGTCACCAGTGTAGAGGAGCTGGAAATGATGAGGCGATTTTGTATTAAAAACAGAGTTTTAATGAACAGCTCTTCTATCTTGTCTCATCTGGTGCAGAGCTTGGCAGAAGGCAAAGAGAGAGATTTCTGCCCAGCTCGCTGGTTAAATACAGGCACACATCAAAGACATGCATTACACAAGCTGACATCCCTCGTTATCTTAATCCCCCCATTGTTCTGTTATCTCCTCTCCTCGTCTTGGGAGGTGATGGGAATTCCTCTCCTCGCCTTGGGGGGCGAAGGTGACTAGTCCGTCTCCGCCGCCGCGTCCTGGGACGTCTTTGTTCTTCACACGGCGGGTGAGATTCCTTTGTCCTTTCCGAGGTGTGAAGTTCCTTACATATGCAGTCACCAAACATTTCCACATGCTCTAACATATGTAGGTATGGAATATATGAGTAATATATACCACAAGGCGAACTTTATTTTCTTCAAGTTTTTTTTTTTTAGATTTAGTATACTTTATTGATCCCCAGACGGGAAATTGAGGGTCATCCACCACCTGGATGGATGAAGCAGCCACGATACGGCGCTATCCCTTAACAATTCACACACACATTCACACCTAGGGCCACTTTAGAGTCTTCAATTAACCTAACTTGCATGTTTTTGCAAGTTCAGTATGTTTAGATGACTGTTACTCAGTGGCAGGAGCACTTAAAGAGATTATGACTGTTTTGCCAAAAAATTCAAAGTGTTTTCTTTTAAATGAGACCAACCCCATGAAGATGCTGCAAAGGGTTGAAGAACAGCTTTTGATTTACTTTGGGTACGTTATTTTTAGGCGTTTTTGGGGAAATTGACCAGAGTGCAAGGGGTTAATTGGTAAATTCCTCAGTAAAATAAGTATTTGGTCAATAACAAAAGTTCATCTCAATACTTTGTTATATACCCTTTTTTGGCAATGACAGAGGTCAAATGTTTTCTGTAAGTTTTCACAAGGTTTTCACACACTGTTGCTGGTATTTTGGCTCATTCCTCCATGCAGATCTCCTCTAGAGCAATGATGTTTTGAGGCTGTCGCTGGGCAACACGGACTTTCAACTCCCTCCAAAGATTTTCTATGGGGTTGAGATCTGGAGACTGGCTAGGCCACTCCAGGACCTTGAAATGCTTCTTACGAAGACACTCCTTCGTTGCCCGGGCGGTGTGTTTGGGATCATTGTCATGCTGAAAGACCCAGCCATGTTTCATCTTCAATGCCCTTGCTGGTGGAGGGAGGTTTTCACTCAAAATCTCACGATACATGGCTCCATTCATTCTTTCCTTTACACGGATCAGTCGTCCTGGTCCCTTTGCAGAAAAACAGCCCCAAAGTATGATGTTTCCACTCCCATGCTTCACAGTAGGTATGGTGTTCTTTCTCCTCCAAACACAACAAGTTGAGTTTTTACCAAAAAGTTCTATTTTGGTTTCATCTGACCATATGACATTCTCCCAATCCTCTTCTGGGTCATCCAAATGCTCTCTAGCAAACTTCAGACGGGCCTGGACATGTACTGGCTTAAGCAGGGGGACACGTCTGGCACTGCAGGATTTGAGTCCCTGGCGGCGTAGTGTGTTACTGATGGTAGCCTTTGTTACTTTGGTCCCAGCTCTCTGCAGGTCATTCACTAGGTCCCCCCATGTGGTTCTGGGATTTTTGCTCACCGTTCTCGTGATAATTTTGACCCCATGGGGTGAGATCTTGCGTGGAGCCCCAGATCGAGGGAGATTATCAGTGGTCTTGTATGTCTTCCATTTTCTAATAATTGCTCCCACAGTTGATTTCTTCACACCAAGCTGCTTACCTATTGCAGATTCAGTCTTCCCAGCCTGGTACAGGTCTACAATTTTGTTTCTGGTGTCCTTTGACAGCTCTTTGGTCTTGGCCATAGTGGAGTTTGGAGTCTGACTGTTTGAGGTTGTGGACAGGTGTCTTTTATACTGATAACAAGTTCAAACAGGTGCCATTAATACAGGTAATGAGTGGAGGACAGAGGAACCTCTTAAAGAAGAAGTTACAAGTCTGTGAGAGCCAGAAATCTTGCTTGTTTGTAGGTGACCAAATATTTATTTTACTGAGGAATTTACCAATTAATTCATTAAAAATCCTTCAATGTGATTTTCTGGATTTTTTTTTTCATTTTGTCTCTCATAGTTGAGGTATACCTATGATGAAAATTGGAGACCTCCATCCATCCATCCATCTTCTACCGCTTTTCTGGAGGTCCGGGTCCCGAGGCAGCAGTTCAAGCAGAGAAGCCCAGACTTCCCTCTCCCCAGCCACCTGCTCTAGCTCTTCAGAGGGGAAACCAAGGCGTTCCCAGACCAGCTGGGAGACATAGTCTCTCCACCGAGTCCTGGGTCTGCCCCGGGGTCTCCTCCCAGTGGGACGTGCCTGAAACACCTCAAGTGGGAGGCGTCCAGGAGGCATCCTAATCAGATGCCCATACCACCTCAACTGACTCCTTTCAATGTGGAGGAGCAGCGGTTCTACTCTGAGCCTCTCCCGGATTACTGAGCTCCTCACCCTATCTCTGAGGGTGAGTCCAGCAATCCTACAGAGAAAGCTCATTTCAGCCGCTTGTATCCGCGATCTCATTCTTTCGGTCATTATCCAAAGCTCGTGACCATAGGTGAGAGTAGGAATGTAGATTGACTGGTAAATCGACAGCTTTGCCTTAGAACTAAGCTCCCTCTTCACCACAACAGACCGGTACAAAGTCCGCATCACTGCAGATGCTGCTCCAATCCATCTGTCAATCTCTCGCTCCATTTTCCCCTCACTCGTGAACAAGACCCCAAGATACTTAAACTCCTCCACTTGGGGCAGGAGCCTGTCCCAATCCCGGAGAGGACAATCCACCTTTTTCCGGCTGAGGACCATGGACTCGGACTTGGAGGTGCTGATTCTCATCCCAGCCACTTCACACTCAGCGGCAAACCGTCCCAGCAAGAGCTGGAGGTCATTGCTGGATGAAGCCAACAGGACAACATCATCTGCAAACAACAGAGATGAGATCCTGTGGTCACCAAGCATGACACCCTCCATTCCCTGGCTGCGCCTAGAAATCCTGTCCATAAAAATTATGAACAGGATCGGTGACAAAGGGCAGCCCTGGCGGAGTCCAACTCTCACTGGGAATGACTCCGACCGAGTGTTGGCAATACGAACCAAACTCTCACAACGGTCGTACAGAGACTGAATAGCTCGTAACAACAAGCCTGATACCCCATACTCCCGAAGCACCCCCCACAAAAATCTACAAGGGACGCGGTCAAATGCCTTCTCCAAGTCCACAAAACACATGTAAACTGGTTGGGCAAACTCCCACGAACCCTCAAGAATTCTCGAGAGGGTAAAGAGCTGGTCCGATGTGCCACGGCCAGGACGAAAACCACATTGCTCCTCCTGAATCCGAGGTTCGACCAACGGCCGGACTCTCCTCTCCAGTACCTTGGTATAGACCTTCCCAGGGAGGCTGAGGAGTGTGATCCCTCTAAAGTTGGAGCACACCCTCCCGTCCCCTTTTTTGAAGAGAGGAACCACCACCCCGGTTTGCCATGCCAAAGGCACTGCCCCCAACCTCCACGCAATGTTGCAGAGGCGTGTCAACCATGACAACCCAACAACATTCAGGGCCTTGAGGTACTCAGGGCGAATCTCGTCCACCCCCGGGGCCCGGCCACCAAGGAGATTTTTTTGTAACTTAGATTTTTATTCATTTTTCATCATATATATTGCATTCAGATCACAGTCTACATTTAAAAACAAAGGGGCTAGGGTAAGAAAGAAAAAAAAAAAAAAAAAAAAAGGAGGGGGGGGACAAATGTTGGAGCATCAAGTTTTTAGTTTCCATCTCTTAATTCTTCTGGTTTTTCCAGCGTCTTTGGTTATTCTTTCAATTTCTGTCTCGTTGTTGCACTTTGTAGTGTGTCCATTTCCGCCATTTTTTTCCCCATAGTCCTTCTTGTATTCTTTGTCGATATGTTAGTTTTTCCATCATACGTATGTCCTCAACAATGTCAGTCCATTGCTCTTGGTCAGGAAGAACTTCTGATCGCCATTTTTTTGTGATTGTTTTTTTACATGCAATCAACAAGATTTTAACTAGATATCTGTCCTCAGCCTGTATAACATTGTCTCTTTTAAGATCACATAAGTACATCAGGTTACAGTTCATTGGTATATTATATCCTAATATCCTCTGTATTGTCTCATGTATAAATTTCCAGAATGATGAGATTTTGCAGCATTTCCAAAACATATGTGAGTGGTCTGCATTTTGAGCCCCACATCCCCTCCAGCATAAAGATTGGGTATTTGTATATTTTCCTTGAATCTGTGGTGTAATGAAAAAGCGAATCAGGTTTTTCCATCCAAATTCCCTCCATGTCCTTGAATTTGTTGACGTGTGTTGTGTTTTCCATATTTCCTGCCAGCTTTCTTCAGTTATGTTTAAATTGAGCTCTTTCTCCCATTCCTCTTTTATATAGTTACTTGAATGATTGTTTGCCATAAGTTTCTGATATAGCTTTGAAATAATTCTTATTTTATTTCCTGTATATGAGCTTAAAATGAATTGTATAATCTCGCTCACATCTGTTTGGAGGTTATGCCTAATCTTCTTCATATAATAGTCTCTCATCTGCAGATATCTGAAGAATTCCGATCTTTCTAGTTTAAATTTTCTCCTGATGTTTACAAAGCTCCCGAGATCTTTTTTTCCGATATTGCCCCATGCTGTGATTCCCTTGTTCACCAGGTTTTTGTATCCCCTATCTTGTTTTGCCGGTTCAAACTGACTGTCAAATGCTACCCATTTCAATAGTTTTATGTCTTCCTTTATATTATACTTTTGTACTATTTTATACCACAGTTCTAAAGTAAATTTAGTGATTGGGTCTATTTGTTTGATTTGCTTATATGCATCTTTATCTCCTATTATGCTTTGTACTGGGAGTCCCTCAATTTCCTTTTCCATTTTTTTCCATTTTGCCTCATATCCCTCGTCGCACCAACATATGATATATCTTATTTGTGCTGAGTAGTAATATTCCTTTAGACTCGGTAGGCCCATGCCTCCTTTCTCTTTTGGTAACTGGAGAGTTTTATATTTCACTCTTGGCTTTTTACCTCCCCAAACAAATCTCGATATCATCCTGTCCCACTTTGAGAACTGGGTATCTGGAATCTCTGTTGGTAGAGCCTGGAAGAGGTAAAGTAATCTAGGTTGTATGCTGATTTTGACTGTCTCAATTTTTGAATTCAGATCCATATTTAAGATTGACCATCTATCAATATCTTTTTTTATTTCTTGTTCCAACCTATCATAGTTTGCTTTATAGATTTTGCTTAGATCTTTAGGTATGTTCACTCCAAGGTATTTTATTTCTTTTTGTTTCCAGTTTAGTTTGATCTTATCAGTTATCTGGTTTAGAGGGTTATAGTGGAATGTCAGTAATTGTGTTTTTGTTATGTTTATCTTGTATCCTGATAATTTTCCAAAATTTTCTATCAAGTTCATCATTTCCATTATTGATTCATCTGGTTGTTCAAGGTAAGCTATAATATCGTCTGCAAATAGCCCAATCTTGTGTTTCGCTCCCTTTATTGTTACACCTTTTAATTTCTTATTTTGTCGTATCGCTTGAGCCAGTGGCTCTATGAACAGAGCAAACAAGGTGGGCGATAAGCAGCATCCCTGCCTAGTTGATCTTTGTATATTTACTTTGTCTGTTAAGCTACCGTTTATCTTGATTCTTGCCACAGGTTCTTGATACAGCGTCCTTATGCATTGTACTGATTTTTCGTTAAATCCAAAGCGTTCCAGCACACTATATAGGAATTTCCAGTTAACCCTGTCAAATGCTTTTTCTGCGTCTAAACTCATTATTACTGCACTTTTCTTTTCTTTATGTATTTGATTACTTATATGTATTGTTCTCCTGATATTGTCATGTGTTTGGCGTCCCTCTATGAAACCAGTTTGATCATCTTCTATCAATTCCGTCAAGAATGTCTTTATTCGTTTACATATAATTGTTGTATATATTTTATAATCCACATTTAATAAAGAGATTGGTCTATAGTTTCCGCATTGTTCTCTATCTTTCCCTGGCTTTAAAATAACTGAAATAATAGCTTCGTTCCATGATGGAGGTGTTTTGTTGTTGTTCAACGTCCAATTAAATGACTTTAGGAGCTGTGGTGTGACTTCTTCTATAAACAGTTTATAAAACTCAGATGGGTATCCATCACTACCTGGTGATTTACCATTTTTAAGTGACTTAATCACATCTCTAATCTCTTGTGTTGTTATTTCTGCTGTTAGCTTTTCATTTTGTTGATTTCCTATTGATGGCAAGTCCAATGTGCATAGAAATTTTTTAATATCTTTAGTATTTGTTTCTTCAGGTTGCGAGTATAGTTCTTGGTAGAAATTATGGAATATTTCTTCGATGTTTTCTGGGTTAACTGTGGTTTTATTTGTGGTGGGGTCTTTAATCTTATATACATTATTCATTGTTTGTTGTTTTCTTAACCATTTTGCCAGCAGTTTTGTGGCTTTTGGTCCCGTTTCATAATATTTTTGCTTTAGATATCTATTTTTCCTTTCAATTTCATCCATTTGTGTTTCTTTTATCTTTATTTTTTCTTCTTTAATTTCTTGATATATTTTTGGGTCATTTGTGCTTTGATGTTTACGTTCTAATTCCCTCAGTCTCTCACATCTTTGTTCATATGCTTCCAGTTTAGTCTTATTTGCTTTTCCTGTTTCAACGATTAATTTACCTCTTAACACGGCTTTTAGTGCATCCCATAGTATTGTTGGGTCCACTTCTTCATTGTCATTCTCTTGGATATACTCGTTTATGTTTACTTTTATTCTTTCTTTCATTTTCTCATCATTTAATAGTCCTACATTAAGTTTCCATGTTGTTTGTCGTTTTCTATTGTTTAAATATATTTCCATGTATATAGGATTATGATCTGATATTTCTGCCCCTCCAATCCAACAATTTCTCACCCTGTGTCTGTCACCTTCATTCATAAGGAAGTAATCTATTCTAGAGTGTACTTTATGGACTGCTGAATAATGTGTATAGTCTTTTTCGAGTGGGTGCAGGTCCCTCCATATGTCTACCATACCCATTTCTGCCAGTGAGGTTCTTATGAACTTTGTTACATGTTTTTTTGTCTTCTTAACACTTGTTGTGTCAACTTCATGATCCATGACAGCATTTAAGTCTCCTCCACAAATTAGGACTCCTTCACTGTGTGTTGCTATGAGATCAAACAGATGTTGAAAAAAACCCTTGTCACTTTCTGGTGGAGCATAGATGTTCACTAATGTGATCTGCAAACCATCTATTCTTCCCTTTATTATTACATACCTGCCTTCTTTATCCTGGATTTCTTGTTCACATTCAAATTGTATTTTATTTGAGATTAGTATCATAACCCCCCTTTTAGTTCCTCCCTTAAATGAACTGTAGTAGGAGTTCTTATAGCCAAATCTCTTTAGTTTCACATGTTCTGTCTTGCTCAAATGTGTCTCTTGCATAAATATAATTTCGGCTTTTTCCTTCTTGAATTTTCTTATTATTCTTTCCCTTTTAACAGGTGAGTTCAGACCATTCACGTTTAGTGTCATTATCTTAAGATTTTTACCCATATTCATGTTTTTCTATTTTTTTAACTTGTGCTCCTAGCCCCTTTAACAACAAAAATAACACATATTTATATAAAAACACATTAAAAAATCTCGACCTCCGTATTTTGGGCCTTTCTTCTGCCCACTGGTCCCTGTTGGTGGGTGGAGGGAATGTCTTCACAGAGTGAAGGGCCCTCCCTAGACCTGTATTTATTATCCAAGAAATAGTCATTAGTCTAGAAATGTCCAACAAATATCACTTAAATCTCTCCTAGCCGTTTGTTTCTCTTTTACCTTGTCTGCTTGGCCTTCATTTCTTCTGTGCCTTTCTTAATCTTTGTTATGATCTAGGCTTTCAGTTGAAAGCCTTGTAGTTTTTCCTGGGCCCGCTGCTCCACCTCTCTCCCCCTTCTTCTGCCGTTCACTCGCCTCCACTCCGGCTGTCATGATGCGTTCAGGGCCTCCGCTGCTCCAGCCGTTTCCTCCGGCACGTTCACCATAAGGCCCCGCTCCATCATATCCCGCGCTGCCTCTCTGGCTGTGTTGTATGTCCTCACGCCGTCCTCCCAATGAATCCTCATCTTCGTTAGCGGCGTTTGGAATCTAATTTTTTTCTCTTTCAGCGTTTTTTTAATGGTGGCATATTTCTTCCGCTGCTGCACAATTTCTGTCGGGTAGTCATGATCAAAGAATATCTGCTTGTCGCCGATTCGTATCTTTTTTTTCCACGCTTGTGTCAGGATTCTTTCCTTTATGTCATATTTCAGAAAGTTTACCACAACTGACCTGGGTGGAGAGGGTGGCTTCGGGTTCTGTGCCGAGGCTCTGTGCGCTCGTTGAATCTGCAGATCCGCTTCACCGGGCAGCTCCAGCTCTTTTTTTAAGAACTGATCCATGAATTTCGTCATCGAGTTGCCTTCAATGCCCTCCGGGATTCCAAAGATGCGTATGTTGCTCCGTCTGGACCTGCTCTCCAAGTCGGTTATTTTCTCCTGCATCCTCTGTGTTTGTTCCGTCAGGATCTGCAGCTGCTCGCTTGCCTCGCTCTTCCAATCTTCCAGCTCCGATATTCGGGCCTGTGCTTCTGTCATACACGCCCGCTGAGAGCGCAGCTCCTCCATGTTTTCTGCTAGCTTGCGCTCCATTTCTCTTCGGAGGCCCATAATTTCCTCCTTAATCTCTTTTTTCAGCTCCTCCTTAAGAGCCGTTAAATCCTGCTGTAGCTGCCGCTTGAAGTCTCTCAACTCTTTACCCAAACTGGCGATGCCAGTGTTCATGGTATCGAGTTTTGCGTCCTCCATTTTCTCTGCTGCAGTCACCGCGTTTGTATGGGCCTCGTGTTCAGCGGTTTCTCCTGCGTTGTTGAAGAGGAATTCTTTAATTTTACCCTGCTTTTGTCCTTGTGCCCGGCTCCTTCGTGTTTTCATCCCTTAGTTTATTGATCCGCTTATGTCGAGTTGGCCATTTACCGATGATTTTTAATCCGGCTAGGGAGAGCTCTCTGTTTAAGCGTTATGTCTCTCCGCCATCTTCCCGGAACACCAAGGAGATTTTTAACCACCTTGGCAACCTCAGCCCCTGTGATAGGCGAGTCATTCCCCTCGTCCCCAAACCCTGCTTCCTCTGTGGAAGGCGTATCAGTGGGATTGAGGACATCCTCGAAGTATTCCTTCCACCGCCCGACGATATCCCCAGTCGAAGTCAACAGAGTCCCATCCGCACCATACACAGTGTGGACGGGGAGCTGCTTTCCCCTCCTGAGCCGCTGGACAGTTTGCCAGAATCTCTTTGAGGCCGACCGAAAGTCTTGTTCCATGGCCTCACCAAAGTCCTCCCATACCCGGGTTTTTGCTTCAGCAACCACCCGAGCTGCACTCCTCTTGGCCTGCCAGTACACCTCAGCTGCTTCGGGAGTCCCACAAGCCAACCAAGCTTGATAGGACTCCTTCTTCAGCTTAATGGCCCCCCTCACCACTGGTGTCCACCACTTGGTTCGGGGGTTGCCACCACGAGATGCACCGACCACCTTGCGGCCGCAGCTCTGGGCCGCCGCTTCAACAACACAGGTGGAGAACATGGCCCATTCAGACTCCATGTCTCCAGACTCCCTCGGAATGTGGTTGAAGTTCTTCCGGAGGTGGGAGTTGAAGACCTCCCGGACAGGGGCCTCAGCCAGACGCTCCTAGCACACCCTCACTATACGTTTGGGTCTACCAGGTCTGAATGGTTTCCTCCCCTGCCATCGGATCCAACTCACCAATTGGGAATTGGAGACCTCTCTCATCTTTTAAGTGGGAGAACTTGCACAATTGTTGGCTGACTAAATACTTTTTTACCCCACTATATATACAAGATGACATGTAAAATCACATAAGGATTATCATATCCAGTCTGTGTTGTTCTGTTGCTTAGTTTTTTTTTGGTCACATTTTGTCTTAGCTTTGTTCTGAATTGTAATCGCTCTTGTTTTGTTTTTCTTTTGAATTCTTGGATGGAATATGGGTGGGCAATATAAGCTGCGTTTTCAGCCATCACCCATTTCGGATAACTTTTGTTGAACTGTAATCAGCAGGGCGGTAGGTTGGAACAAAAAGCACCACAGCGCCACCTGGCGAATTTGGCCCCAGGAGATAGTTTCTACGACCCAAGACCTAAAAGGTCACACAGGTTCGTTGCCCACACGGAGCCATAGACGTGATTCCATTAATAACAATCATTTTTATTAAACAATTAAAAAAGAAAGCAATCATAAGTTAATTAAGACCATAACAACAGCTTGTTGCCGACAATGAGTTTCAACTTAAAATAAATTTCTACAAAGCAAATAAACTGCCAAGGACCAGGACTGGGGCTAACCGGGAGGCGAGCCGGAACAGGGGACAAAAAAGGGTTTTCAACTCAACACCAAGTGACTCAACAGCAACCAGACCAGCAGCTGCTGCACTGCAGAGGGAGTCTGAAGTGGAACCACCAGGGGGAGCCAGCCGCCACACCTCAGGCCCACAGCTGCTGTCCTGCAACCATCCATCCATCCATCTTCTTCCGCTTAATCCTTTTCGGGTTGCAGGGGGGCTGGAGCCTATCCCAGCATCTTTGGTCAGAGGCAGGGTCCACCCTGGACAGATCGCCAGTCCATCGCAGGGCAACACAGAGAGACAGACGACCGTTCACTCTCACAGTCACACCTAAGGACAATTTAGAATCCCCAGTTGATGCTGATGCCAGTTAACCAAAGACATTTATTCAATGTTCCACCATCAAGACTAAAACTCAGGGCAATAAAAGCAAAGTTGTTGACCATTAAAAAGACAAATATATAATAATGTGACATATGCGGGGTTCCCACAAAGGAGAGAAGCAGATGGTAGCGACGAACAGGCTTTATTCAGAGACACCCAACCCCAGCACCCACAACTGAGCACAGACAGGAGGGGAGGTCATTCTCCCAGACCTCCGTTTCAATCATGGTTACACAACACTTGATACATCTTGCCCTAATCCTGCCTATAAACACTGCTGGGTCATTATAACGCAGTTATAATGACACAGTATAATAACTCAGTAATAACACACACACAGTAACGTTTTCAGATGGCAAAGCATGCTGGGAAATCCCTGCCCCCCTTAACACGGCCCCGACGTTACACTGCCCCCCCCCCCCCCCGGAGTGGTTTCTGTCCCCAGAAAAATCAAAGTCCAACCCAGAAGTCCAACGCGAATCAGTCCAGGTGTTGGGGGCGGCTTCGATGCCGACAACCAGCACATCCAACAGCTTCAGTAGGACTACGCACAGTCCCTCCCCTGGCAGCGGGAGTCACGACTCCCACCGTTGCCAGGACCTCTCAGGCGGCCGCTTGCCCGCGTCCAAGCGTCCAGCCCCTGCCGAGCCTGGGAAAAGACCGGATCTGTCCTGTTCGCTCCGCTGCTGCTGCACGCCGAGGGCCTCTGTGACGTCACCGCTGGGTGAAGCATCTGCGAGAGGCGGCCTTTCCCTCCTCCCCCTCGCTGTCAGCACAGCGGTTTCCTCCGGTGACCAGTCGTTCATCACGGCAGCCAACCCGACCTGGGCCAGGTGGTCATCCAACAGGTTCTCACCGTTGTAACGGGGAATCTTGGCCAGCTGCCGTATGGATGGGACGGTCGCCTCCCGGTCGATCGCCGCTCCTGATCGCCCTGGAATCGCCAGCCCGTCCTGCCCTGAAAAGGGCGGGAAGCAAGGCTGGTTTGCTCTGCTTGGCCCGCTCTGCCTTGAAAAAGGCAGAAGTGGGGTGCGCTGGTCCGTCCATCGCGACGAGCCACTCCGGGAGTCGGCGTCTCAGCTCTGTGCTCCGTTCCCAGCCGGGCGATGAACCGCCCTGGCCGCTGGACCTCCGCCCGGTTCCTGACCACCATCTTGCTCCATCCCCACTCCTGACACCAGTGTGACGTATGCGGGGTTCCACAAAGAAGAGGAACAGATGGTAGTGACGAACAGGCTTTATTCACACACCCAACCCCAACACCCACACTGAGCACAGACAGGAGGGAAGGTCATTCTCCCAGACCTCCATTTCAATCATGGTTACACACACATGATACATCTTGCCCTAATCCTGCCTATAAACACTGCTGGGTCATTATAACTGCGTTATAATGACACATTATAACGCAGTTATAATGACACAGCAGTATAATAACTCAGTAATAACACACACACACAGTAACGTTTTCAGATGGCAAAGCATGCTGGGAAATCCCTGCCCCCCTTAACACGGCCCCGACATTACAATAAGAAACAAATTTACAAACAAAATAAACCCAATTAATGGGATAAAACAAAGCACTGCTTAGTGTTCTGGTTTTCTCGTGTCCTTATAAAATTTTAAATAGATTAACAAAAGGACAACAAGAATGTAGAAAGACAGGCAGGTCAAGATGGACAAGATGGAACCAGACAGATCAAACCAGACCAATTGTCCCAATAGACGAGCTGTCACATAGACAGAACAAAGCAGCAGTGTGGAAGTGGAGACAAGATAGCAGTTCTGGGAGCGAGTGGCGGCCGCTAAAAATGAGCCGCACACCGCGGCGCTGATCACCTAAAGCAAAAAAAACCAAACAATTTCCCTGAGAGCAGCATCAGACTGCTGATGAAAGACAATTGGGAGCAGCAGACATGCTGGAGCACCATGGTTCCCCCACACAGTTGGACCTGGGAGGGACAGTGGCTTGTCCATGAAGGCACAAAAGCTGGTGGAAGCAGAAAAACGGCTTCATCCACACCCACAGAACACAAGGCTGCTCAGCGACTTGAACTGCCTCCCTGAACAAGGGAGAGCTGAGCTGAGCGGAGCAGAGCAGCGCCACCGCACAACAGTGCTCACAGCCAACGCACTGCTGACGCAGCAGAAACGTCAACCCAGATGCCCGTCGTCAGCAAAGCGCAAAACGTGGAGACTTGCCTTGTTTCTTGTTTAGAGGAACCAATAGGACCTCACAGGCAGTGACGTCACGCTCGATACCGCCCACTCCAGACTGACTCGAGCAAAATAACACAGAAGTTTTGCGAACAGTGTTGAACGCTGTGTCAATGTGCCCACAGTCATGTGACCGTAGCGAACGAGGCCTCGTTGTCACATCACTTGATTTGAGAACTTTTTTGCTTGTAGTTGTATTAACAATATCCAAACAATAAAGGCATTAACACGTCACTGAGCTGAAAACAGTCAGCAAGGAACCTCGGAATCACAACGTTCACTCATGACATTATGAACAGATAAAACAGAGAAACAGATTTTACAAAAATGGCAAATTCAGGCAAAGTCACTCACCACTAGAGGTGACTAGAGCTTTCAGGAGCTGATGTGGTTTGTGACGACGTCTCTTTTAAATACTGAAAAAATTGGTTTAATTTTTTGGTATTTAGCCACATGAATGAAATACTTGGCCAGAAGTATCAGGTTATTTAGTATTAAGTCTCTGTTCTTGTCCATCATGGTGACACCAAATCCAATCTTGTTCCTTGTGAGGGGAGCTTGTAGAGGGATTGTTGTCCAGAACCAGTCTTGTAAATCCTCCCAAAATGTCATGGAGTAGGTACAGAAGAAAAAAAGATGGATCAGCTGTTTCAGTTTCACCAAAGCTACAGTTGTTGTGGTCTCTGTTAAATCTCACTCTTAGCAGTTCATTGGATGAATAAATGTTGCTTTGAATTTTTAATGGATTCTTTTAGTTTTAGGGTTTACTGGATAAGCTGTAGTTTGAGCAGAAGGTTTCATCTGATCAGAAGTGTCCCTGGTCATTCATAAGGTGAGTTCCAGACCAAATGTTTTTCTCCATCCAGTCCTGCCAGTAGAGAGACTCACCATTGCCCAGTACATGTCTGTTGTTCCAGATGGGAGTCTGGTGTGGCCTAAAGTTATGTGTGAACATCAGTTTCCAGTAGAACAGCATCTGTTTGTTAAAAGACGACAGTTTAACTGGCAATTTTTCAATCTGAAAGTCACATTTGAGAATAAACTTCATACCACCCATTTTTCTGAACAAGACTTTGGGGAGACAGTACCAAATACTGTTTTCATTTAGCAGGAAAGATTTTAACCATTTTATTTTTAACACAATTCAATTCAATTCAACTTTATTTATATAGCGCCATTTCACAACAACAGTCATCTCATAGCACTATCAACTGTGGGGGAGAACCCCCACAGTTGCAGAAAGACCCCAGCAATCAGGCGATCCCCTGTGAGCAAGCACTTGGTGACAGTGGAGAGGAAAAACTCCCTTTTAACAGGAAGAATCCTCCAGCAGAACCAGGCTCAGGGAGGGGCAGTCATCTGCTGCGACTGGCTGGGGGGAGAGGGGATAGAGAAGATGAAAAGAACAGACATGTAAGGCCCTTTTGCACTAGCCTCGCTTAGCACGTCATGGTACAGCTCAGCATGCTTGGTAAGTCTTTGCACTAGCCTCAACACGGTTTAACAGCAGCGAATCTCAGCCCCGCTCAAGGGCAGGGTCCATTCGTGCTGAGCTGTACCGTGTTTTGACGTCAAAAACTTTGGTCGCCGCTGATTGGTCAGGTTGTAACGTCACGAAAGCGACCTCTTCTGAGTAACCTTCACGAACGCCATTACTCAGCGCGCAACCACAGTGGACGGTTTATTTTCAGTGTTCTAGAGTTTTTAGTTATTTATTTTCATTGTCAACGATGGCTTCTCGTAAGGGTGTTCCATGGACAAATGAGGAGGTGCATTGTCTCCTTACTGTTTTATCGGACGATCGCATCCAGCGTGAGTTAGACGGAGCCACACGGAATGAAAAAATATACCGGGAGGTCTCCGACCACATGGCAGCACAGGGGCACACCCGGACTGCCAAACAGTGTAGGGAGAAAATTAAAAAAATGAAGTGCGATTACCGCGCATTAAAGGACCACAATAGCAGAAGTGGTGCGGACCGAAGGAACTGGAAGTGGTTCGAGCAGATGGACCGTATTTACGGACATCGGCCTGCTAGCAATGGCCGAGCCATTGGGCTTGATACAGCCACGCCATCGGAGTCCTTGAACGGTGAGTGTTTTTTTTTATTGTGCATTTTTTCGCCAATATATTCGGTAAGACGCTCAGTTTATTTATGCAATACAAAAAGCTGTTCATATGTGGATAATTGTTTTGAGCGATGATCGCTATTCAGCTCTATCGCAGCACACTGCGGAATCACGCTTTTCTTTTGAGTATTCACGTGAACAATACGCTGAAATAAGCTTATGTAATCTGTTTAAAAAATATTGTCTTTTCTGTATATGCTGCACTTTCGTGCTGTATTTTATTGTGTGCATTTTCCTTGTAGAATGACTTTTAACATCCCACGGGTGCGCCGCGCCAGAACGCCCGGACTCTCCAGCGTCTGACTACGGAGAATATGAATCTGTCCCGCCGACACCGGTATCGTCCAGATCACAAGCTCCATCACGAGCTCCATCACCATCTCCATCACCAGCCCCTTCAGTATCCGGGATGTCTCGTTTAAGTGCTGGTAAGGCACAGTGAACATGAGATTATCCCCCTTTTTTTTTTGATTAAGGTTATTTCTGATAGCAGCATATTAAGGAATTTTATATGTCTGTGTCCAAAACAATTTGTGGTGGTCTGTTCTCGGTATTAAACAACACAGTCACACTTTTAGGTGTGGTGGTGTGTTGGTGGAAATACTTTTGGAAGTCATAATATACCAAAACAGATACAGCACATGAACTGACTTTCAACTGATTTTCAAAATGAACATGCCTCATTAAAAAGCTTCACGTCACTTTTATTAAGCCATTTTTATTAACCCATTCCTCTTTATGAGTCCACAATACAAAGAAAATCTTTAAAAGATCCATCCATCTACCTTTTTGCACTTAAATCCTTTTCGGATTGCATGGGGGGATGTTCACTATCACAGCACCCTGTGAGTTGCACAGTCCGCTCAATTGAAGTGCTGAAACATGACATCTGAGCTTAAATACAGCAACGAAGCATAATAATTTTCATAATAATTTTTTTTCCGGTTCCGGCTCTGCCGGACCGGCGGCGCCACACGAGTCGGCTGCCTGTTGCAACAGCCTTTTTTTAATCTTCCTTCTTCTTTCTACACCTTTCACTCTGTATATATATCACGGACGCACGGATCACCCCGGGGGTCTCCCGGGTCGGCGGACGGAGCCACGGTTTGCAGCGGGAGACGTTACAGCGGGGAGGAGCTAGTGCTAACTAGCACTTGGCCGCCGCCCGGTGCTAATGGGAAACTCGACATACCGGGAGCTGTAGCGAAAACGAAGCGGGTGCCGGGCTGGAGTTTAGGCGGCGTGAAAGAAATATAAGACAGAATAATAAAGAGCGATGGCAAGAACCAAGCAGACCGCCCGTAAAATCTACTGGAGGAAGAAGCCCCCCAGGAGACAGCTAGCCACCAGGGCTGCTCGGAGAGGCGCTCTGGCCACCGGCAGAGTGAAGAGGCCTCGCCGTCACAGGTCCGTGGCTCTGAGAGAGATCCGTCGCTACCAGAAATCCACGGAGCTGCTCATCCGTAAGCTGCCCGTCCAGCGCCTGGTGAGGGAGATCGCTCAGGACTTCAAGACCGTCCTGCGTTTCCTGAGTTTCGCCGTCATGGCTCTGCAGGAGACCAGCGAGACCCACCTGGTGGTCTCTTCTTCGCTAAGGGGGTCACCATCATGCCCAAAGACTTCCAGCTGGCCCGCTGCATCCGCGGAGAGAGAGCTTAGACTTTCTGCTGCACATCCACCAGCCATAATGCTCTGCACTGTGTGTCTATATATATACATTTATAGTAATATGGACATATGTTTGCTAGATGTTGTTTTTTCTTGCCTTCTGATTGTTGCTCTGAGTGTTGCTGTCCCTGTGCTGTTGCAATCCTGGAATTTCCCCATTGTGGGACTAATAAAGGCTTATCTTATCTTATCTTATCTTATAATCCCACCACAGGCTTTCACCAGTGTTATTCCATAGTATATTTTTTTGATATGTTTAGATACAGCATTATGTAACCACCATGACTTTGTCTTTCATCTAGCCAAGAGGAAAAGACGCAACTCCATCTCGGACATAGCATCTGTGATGACACAGGTGCATGAGGATGAGATGCGTCTCCAGGAAAGGCTGCAGGAGAGGCAGGAGAGGCTGCAGGAAAGGCTGCAGGAGATGCAGGAGAGGATGCAGGAAAGGCTGCAGGAGAGGCAGGAGTGTCTACATCTTGAGCGCCACGAGCAGCTCGAAAGACACCATGAGCAGCAAAACATATAAAATAATCAATATTTGCAGCATTTGCATGAGGTTGCTGCAAACACGCGGGTAGCCCAGGAGCAGGATGTCGCCTTCCGAAGGGAGGAGCTGACAGAGACGGCTACCTTCAACCGAGCCTTCCTGGCACAGTTTGGGAGGCTTGTTGACGCACTGAGTGGTCGGCGTGTATAACTTATGTCGCTTAATGCTGTTTTTTATTTTAAAAGTCTTTTTTTGTTAATATTTGATATATAATAAAAGGGAAGTGTTTTGGATCAAAGTGTGGTTTGTCTATTATAACACTGTTTTAGAAAAACGTATAATTACTTATAAATTCCATTGCCTAGTCTGATCCAAATGATGCTGTACATACTGTCAGGTATCAACCGTTGTAAAGGTAATGTAATTGTGACCTATACAACAAAACAGAAATGTTTTTTTAAGCTTTCTCTTCTTTTTATTGAAATATCATAAGAAATTATGACCACAGGAGCCAGTTGTAAACATTGGGTACATTTTTTAAGTTAACTTGGAAGAAGTTGTACAGTTGGACTTTAAAATGCAGCAGGAGAGACTGATAAAGCTTAAAGTCGAAGTAGGTAAAAAGGTAAGTACATGTAAATTGAATGTTCTATTGGCATTCCAAATTCTGAGAATTACAATACTTTAGAAGGAGTGTAGCATCATATAAACGGAAAATACCAATAATGTTGTTTAAACGTTGACATGAAGTTGAAAAACATGAGTTTTTTTATTCAGTACATACAAAATGCCCTTGGATTTAAAAACAATTACAATTTGGTGTTGGCCAGTGTGCCACTGTCTCATTATTTAATCTGAATAAAAAAAAGTTTCAGGTCATTATTTCTAGGTCATTTGGCAGTTACATCAAACCAAACCTGACTTGTGTCGTTGCAGAATTTTTATCAGAGTTTCTCCAGTTTTTGAGCATCTAATATCCGTCCCTTATCTGTCCCTTATCAGTTAAACACTAAATAACAGCGGACAGATTGGCAAAGGATACACAATTGTGTTGCTCAAAACCGTTGTGCCCCACTGTGGTGCTACCTTTTGTAAATGTGTCATTTTTACAAATATTTACACTTATTTTGAAAGTAAAAGTGAGATAGGATTAAATTGAAATATAACCTATTTCTAATAATGTGTCCTTTTTACAAATATTTACACTTATTTTGTAAGTACAGGTAGGATACAATTAAATTGAAATATAACATTTTTAAAAATGTGCACTTTTTAAAATTAAACTTATTTTGGAAGTAAAAGTGGGATAGGATTAAATTTAAATATAAAACCTTTCTCAACTAAATGTGTGCTTCTTAAAACTATTTGAAATTTTTTTAAAATTAGTAGTGTGATAGGCTTAAATTGAAGCAGTTTCTAAACATAATTCCTAGGTCAATTTGCAGTTCCAGCAAAGCAAAGGTGTGTTATGTTGCTGCTGCATTATTTGGGAGACCACTTCGCCGGTTTTTTGCCATGTAATTAGCCGTCCCTAAAAAAAATAATAAACATTATGAAAAACATAGGAGACATATGAAAAGTGCACAACATTTTATTCATTAAACACAGACGTTAGATGTATGTACACACATGATTAAAGGCCAAATGTCACGTAATTTTTTTTTTCTAAATGACAACGAATTTAGATAAAATACACATAGCTTAAACCAAATATTCATACCGGAGACCATATCACCCACCTGTATTTACATAATTGCACAAAATACACCAGGTGAAGGCCCCACCTTGCTCGCTGGCTTGTGACAGCCAGTCCAGACCACGCCCATGTTTTTGACGTCACAAGTTGTACCCTGGCTGCCCTGCCTATCCACATTCACACTTATCAACATTGGACAATCATGACGGAAAGTGACAGCGATTGTGAACAAATTAGTTTAGTTTTGTCTTTTTTTTTTTGTCTTTTTTTTTGTCAGTGGTTCAGACAGTGACAGAGGCATAGAACCTTACAGGTTCGAGCCGTCCGAGACGGAATCAGATGCTTTGTCTGATGACAACAGTTCCAACGATGACCAGAGAGCAGAACCAGTGGAAAATGTCATTGAACTGGACATTAATCGCCTCCAGAATTGGGAAGCCGAAGGGGGTCTGTCGAGGGCGCCCCATAAATATTGATTTTTCGGAAGCCATTATTATTACAGTGGAGGAGAGCCGCTGCTGTCAAGAAATTGACCAGATCAATATGAAAATGGAGGCGCATACCTGTCAAGTGAGACGTTTTCGCCGTATTTTAATACCGTAAAACGCGGCTATAAGGGATGGCGGAGTAATAAGGGACACTTTTCTGGGAAATGTTTTAAATGTAATTCGTGTTGTTATTGTCAAATATTTTAAGGAAAATACGGGGAAAATGCAATTTTAGCAAAAACGGGCGTATTGCCATTTCTGTACGCCCAAAAGAAAAATATACGGGAAAAAAAATTGAGTGTGTTGAGGAGCACGTCGTGTGTGTGATCCCCCACAGCTAGGGTGCTGGCAGATGGCTCAGCCTGAGCTATTCGCACTACATTGAGAAGTGTGGACTCAATCATTAGTCTGATTGTCGGGGCGGGCAGATCGCTCAGCGGGAGCTATTCTCACTACAATGAGAAGTCATTAGGATAATGGTTTAACACTTTCAGCTGTGCTGCGGCTGCGGAACAGAGAGGAATCGCCTTACAAATACAGAATTCTGCTTTTTTTTATTTTGCGCCGGACGCTGAGTTGTGTTGTTATTGTCAAATATCCATGAATCCTTAAAATATTTGACAATAACAACACGAATTACATTTAAAACATTTCCCAGAAAAGTGTCCCTTATTACTCCGCCGTCTCTTATAGCCGCGTTTTACAGTATTAAAATACGGCGAAAACGTCTCACTTGACAGGTATGAAAACATTTCCCAGAGAAATGTCCCTTATTACCCAGCTGTCCCTGATAGTCCCGTTTTAAGGTATGGGTGAAATATCCAATTTTTTCTTTCTTGTTGCTCACTTCAATCTTCCAGTCTCCATATAAACAATCAATCGAAATACCCCAAGCATCAAACTAGGGTACAATCTATTTCGTCACTTCCGCCTTCTTCCCCAGGCGATTCCAGGGGCCGTGAGTAGGAACTCAGGCCAAGCGCGGCAGTTTTAAATTAACGAATATTCCGGCGTTACTGAAGCATATGCACCAAGACCCGAACGGATCGGTTCCCTTTTATATCTAGTTTCAAGACATTTAAAGTACCCTGTTACGTGACATTTGGCCTTTAATGACCAAATTCTAAGTATAATTATTGTTACACCAGTAATGCATCACAACATCTCTTATATCTCCACCACGGTCCTCAGCTACCTCTGCACCTGACACCGCTACTTCATCTGCTGCAACATCCAATGTGGTGTCAAAGTCCTCTCCATGAGTCTCACACAGATTATGCAGTGCACAACAAGTCACCACAATGGATTTCACCAGTTCGATGTCACAGTCATTCCTTTTTAAAAGGCATCGCCACCTTCCCTTCAGCCTGCCGAAAGCATTCTCCACAGCCACCCGTACACGACTGATGGTGTGGTTGAACGTGTGCTGTTCTTCAGTCAGTCGTCCGGTGTCATGGAACGCTTTCAACAACCAATTTTGCAGTGGATAGGCAGAGTCCCCGAGGATGTAGTATCCCATACGTACCGCACCGATGTTCCTGAAGTTAGGTGGGAAGAGGTTTCCACGACTGGCTAACTCCCACAGTGTGGACAGTCTCAGCACCCTAGCATCATGCATGCTCCCTGGAAGCCCTGCAAACGCATTCCAGAACAAACCCTTTCCATCAACCACACCTTGAAGGATTATGGAGTGCCAGCCTTTACGATTAAAGTAGTCAGTGTGATATTCTTCTGGTGCTATGATGGGTATGTAGGAGCCATCGATGGCACCAACGCATAATGGTAGCCCCCACCAGTTCTCGATGTAGGCCGACATTTCCGTGAACCTCCCTTCATCGGGAAAATGAAGTAGTTCTGGAACCAGCAATGACTCGGCTCCGGTACAAAAATCCTGCACAATACTGCACACTGTTGTGATGCTGACCCCAAACAGATGTCCAATAGTGTGGTACTCTGAACCGGTAGCAAGCTTCCATAGTGCGATGGCCACTCTCTTCCTTAGCGGCACACATAGGCGGAACGTCGTGTCCTGCCGCTCCATGCATGGACGCAATTTGTCACTCAGGTAGTTAAAAGTGTCCGCGGACACCTGGAAATTCTGTAACCACTGCTGGGTGGAGAAGCTGGGAACAACATCCTCCCACCACTGAGAGCTACGGGTTACTGTCCAGACCCATGGTCTGCAGCGAGTATTTTGCACCAACGCAGCCAACTGAAACACACACACACAGCATACATAATGTAATTCCTGTAATACTGATAACCTGTCAACATCGAAATGCTGTAAACAATAATAATATGAATATAAAATGAAAACTGAAAGCATTAACACACGTTAGCTTACCGACATCTCCTCCCTCCTCTGCCGGTTAAGTAACTGAAACACACACAGAGCATAATGTCATTCCTGTAATACTGATAACTGTCAACATCAAAATGATGTACACAAGAATAATATGACTATAAAATGAAAACTGAAAGCATTAGCACACGTTAGCTTACCGATATCTGCTCCCTCCTCTGCCGGAAATTTGGATAAAAAAGATGCCAGATTGTTAGATAAATGAGAAGCACCATCCAAAGTGGGATGAATGCTGTCTCGTCTAATAAGACCAGGTTTTCCCCAAAAAGAGCTCCAATTGTCAATGTAGCCCAGGTCATTTTTAGGACACCACACAGACAGCCAGCGGTTCAAGGATGACGAGCGGCTAAACATGTCATCACTGGTCAGATTGGGGAGGGGCCCAGAGAATACTAGAGTGGCAGACATGGTTTTTGCAAAGTCACACACTGATTCTACATTAAGTTTCGTGACTTCCGACTGCCGGAGACGGATGTCATTAATGCCAGCGTGAATAACAATTGGAGTATTTACAGTTACTTTTAGCCAGCATTTTCAAATTTGACTCGATGTCGCCTGCTCTGGCCCCAGGAATGCATTGGACTATGGCCGCTGGAGTCTCTAGGTTCACGTTTCTGACTACAGAGTCGCCAATGATCAGAGGTTTTTCCTCAGCGGGTGTGTCGCTGAGCGGGGAAAAACGATTAGAAACGTGAACAGGTTGGTGGTGTACCGGGGCTTTGCGACTAGGCTTCCTTCTCACCGTCACCCACCCAGTCTCCTCGCTGCTGAGGAGAGCCGGAGGACCGCTAACAGGGGGGCCTAAGCTAGCTAGCTCCGCTGCAGCTAAGGGGCGTCCGTCAAGAGTAACTGGCGCAGACGGTGTTTCAATGCAGCGGAGCCGGGATTCCAAATCAGACAACCTCGCCTCGAGCGCCTCAAAAAGACAACATTTATTACATTAACCGTTATCACTAAAAGAGGCAGAGGTGGCATTTAAACATTTAAACATTTAAATTCACAGCATTTAAACATTCAAAATCTATAGCATGTAAGCCACCAGCTTCACAGTCTTTAACAATTTCTGTTTTTTTAATGTAATGAACTCGATGTTTCCAGATGAAATTTAATTGGTTGATGGTCTTAATGAACTTGTTAGGTATAGCCATTGAATATGCTGGGTAGATGCACCTTGCTAAGGATTCCATTTTAGTTAAAAATGTTTTCCCAGAAATTGTCAAGTCCCTTTGTAACCACATATTTAACTTGGATTTACATTGGTCGATTTTCTCTTGTATGTTCAACCTTTCACTGATGTTAAGATCTTTGGATACATGGATTCCTAGATATTTTACAGAGGATTTAATTGGGAGACCATAAGCTTCTGTTAAGGTAGAATCATGTATAGCCATTAGTTCACATTTACTTCCATTAAGTGTTAATCCTGAAGCTTTAGAGAACATATGGCCTCTGTCAAACCATGGAAAGAATGGTAAACAATTGCCTTGTGTGGGTGCTTGAGTCTGAAGGCCTTTTAACTGATTACCAGTGTGGCTTCAGACGTGGTAAAAGCACTTTAGACCATCTTATCAGATTAGAGGCCTATATAGTATGTGATGGTTTTATTAGAAAAGAACACAGGGATGAGAATTTTCCGCGGATTCGCGGAATTCCGCGGATTTGATCATGTCTAGGGTCATTCTCGTGAATCATCTAAATTTGAGGAGAAAATTTTAGGGGGGGGTGAGGTATGTTATGACCGGCGAGTTGTATTTTCAATCGGCTGCTAAAATCCACCGCGCTACCCAGCGAGATCAGTAATGTAATGTAACAAGGCCACTGATTGGCTGATACTTATTGAAGCAACCAATTGGCAATTTTGTTAGATTTCCTTTGTCATATCCAACACGTGGAGCGAAATGTAAATGGCGGACAGTTCAAAATAATCAACCAAATTTCCCGATTTCGTGAAAATGGTGAACCTAAAACTCACGAAAGACAACGAAGCAAGAATTTTAGAAATCGACAAAGGAACAAGTTTCATTGGGAATGGCTCGAAAAAACTGTGTCAATGACTGTAAAGATTGGTAAAAATACCGAAGTTGTGGTTGAAAAAATCGCCGATTTCATAGCGAAATGCGAAGTACCAGGGAAAGCCCAGTGTGTTTATTGTGATTTCTTGAGTTATGGATCTTGTGGTTGTGTTGCCTTAGTTGAACACTGTTCAAAACAGAAACATCTCAAAATTGTGGCTACAAGGAGATCGAACTACTCGCTCGGTGCTGCATTCAAAACGATCGATGGACACAGTCAAATTCAGATGCCAGTCAATCAAAGTTCATCACAATCGGCCCCGATTACAGCAATTAGTGATCGGAAGACACATTCCAAGGTAAGATTTTTTTCTTGTTATAATTAATGTACTTGAGAATTTTTGCGTAATGAATTTGTTATGAAATAGCATGTGTAAGTTGTGACATCATGCCTGTTTTGAAACACTAATTGCATTTGAATGCTGATTATCGATTGTTAATAGATAAATGTTATTACATATTTTCTCACAATTTGAAATGCAATCTTAAAATTTTGAATATAATTTATCATTTTTTGTTTTACTAGGAGGAGTTACATAATGCATGTGTAAGTTTTTTGTCATGTGGTGACGGGTTGCCTTTCCTAAGATATCTTTGCTTTTATTAGTAAACATAATTTCTTTATGGTCATTACATAAAAATATTAAACATCTTTTAGGTTTTATTTACTTTCTCAGATTATCTTTCAAATATTAAAATATACTAATATGCAACTTTTTTTATATTCCTAGTAACACTAACAAACATTTTCTATTTTTCAATCAAGTGTGACACTGAATCAAAACAGTATTGAACATGATTACACATGTGATGCAGCAGCAGATTAAAAAGGTAAACTATAAATGCATTTGTACTTACTTCGAACTTTAAATATAAGACCACATTTGGGAATTCTAAAACACCAGATTTCGTTAGCTTCTGGGGGGCATTGCCCCCCTAGACTCCCCACCAAGGCTCCGCCTTGGATCCAGCTTGGGGGCCTGCATCCCCCAAGGCCCCCGGCTTAGTTTCCTCTTTTTTTCCCAAACCCCATTCTCATCCCTGAGAACATGTAGTTGCTGTATTTTTTTATTTAGAAAAAGCATATGACACAACATGGAAATACTGTATTTTAAGAGACCTACATGGCGTGGGTTTTAGGGGACATTTGCCCTTTTTCATTTCAAACTTTTTGTCCAATAGACACTTCAGAGTCCGAGTAGGAGATCCCCTTTCAGAACCCTTTCAAGAACAGGGAGTACCCCAGGGAAGCATCCTCTCTGTTACTCTTTTTAGCATTAAGATTAATAGTGTAGTTGGTGCTCTTAGACCAAATACCTTCTGTAGTCTTTACGTAGATGACCTCTGTATTTGCTACAGGGGAAAAGACATGAGCACAATTGAAAAGCAGCTACAGCTGTGCATAAATATGATTAATAGGTGGTCAGTCAGTAATGGTTTTAAATTTTCAAAATCAAAAACTGTCTGCATGCACTTTTGCCTGCTGTGGTCTCTTCACCTCGACCCTGAGCTTTTCATAGATGGAGAAGCTGTCAAGGTGGTAAAAGAAACCAAATTCCCTGGACTTATTTTTGATAATAAGCTGTCTTTCATTCCATGTATAAAATTTCTACGAATCAGATGTTTTAAAGCCCTTGATATTATTAAAGTTTTGGCTAAAACTAAATGGGGTGCAGACTCTACTGTGCTGCTGCGTCTCTATAGAGCACTTGTAAGATCTCGGTTAGAGTATGGGAGGATAGTTTATGAATCAGCAAGGAAAACATACATCAGGACACTAGAAACCGTCCATCACCAGGGGCTAAGGCTTGCCTTGGGGGCTTTCAGAACCTCTCCAGTTAAAAGTTTGTATGTTGAAGCAAACGAGCCTTCACTTCACAACAGGCACCTGAAACTGGCTCTCCAGTATATGGTTAAACTTAAAGCTGACCATAGAAATCCAGCCGACTCTGCAGTTTTCACCCTCAATTTTTGCAGATGTATAAGGTCAGACCTAAGAGCATCACTGCTTTTGGACTCCATATAGAACCTCACCTGGTAAAATTAAACCCTGACATGAGCAACGTAACACAGACACAGTTTTGTCCCATTCCTCCATGGAGTTTAAGGAAACCCAATATCATTCTGGATCTGAGCCAAAACAAAGACACTCACCCAAATGTGGACCTGCAGCAGATCTTGGACATAAAATGCCGTTTTCCTCACCATGTTTCCATATACTCAGATGGATCTAAAGTAGATGGCTCAGTCTCTGCTGCAATTGTCACCGGGCGCAATCAGCATGGTTTGTGGATTCCCAAACAATGTTCAGTTTTTACAGCAGAGGCTCGTGCTTTGCTTCTAGCATTGGAACACATTGAGAGAACCAAACAACAGAACTCCTTAATTTTTACTGACTCCAGATCCTGTCTTCAGGCACTTGGGTTTTGAAAGACTGATCACCCCATTATTGTCCGGATTTTAGAGAAACTATGTTTTTTACAGAAACATAATGTTAATATCGTCTTCTGTTGGATCCCAGCCATGTTGGCCTGTCAGGTAACGAGCAGGCAGACAATGCTGCCAAGAGAGCCCTGACCCAAGAAGTCACTCAATGCCAGATCCCAGCCTCAGACCTCAGGCCTCTAATAACCTCCTATATTTTAAAGAAGTGGCAGACTGAATGGGACACATGTACTGCAAATAAACTGCATGATATTAAACCTGCCATAAGCCATAGACACTTGCATCACTTTCAGAACCGACATGATGAGGTAGTGAACACTAGATGTCGTATTGGCCACTCTAGGCTCACGCACAGCTTTTTATTAAAAGGTGAAGCACCACCATCTTGTCAGTTTTGCGGAGGTTTCTTTCTTTAATCAATAAAGCACATTTTACTTGACTGTCCTGCTCCCATGACAGCAAGACAACGATTTATACTGAAAAGTCACTGAAGGACATTTTTAATAAGGCACCACCAAAGAAAATTTTAGGGTTTTTAGCACATGTGCATCTGAAGCATCTTATTTAATTTTTCTATTTTATTGTATCTACATATGTATCTCACTGTATTTATTTATTCTTTCATTTATCATACTGTCTCTATATAATTTTTAACTCAATTTTCTTATTAGTTCTAATTTTGCCATGAAATAGCCAGAGATGCTGACATGGCACTAAACAAGAACACTCACTCACTCACTCACTCACTCACTCACTCACTCACTCACTCACTCAGAATTTTTCCTCATCAATCAGTTTGTGTGTTTTCATAGTTCTGCAGATTTTACTACGTTTTTTTCCCTCCTAAATTTGTGAATTTTTTTTTTGAATTGGTGCATTTTTGTGTTTCTGTATTTTCTACATTTACCATTGTTTTTTGTGCTAAAATGTGAGGAACTGTACAGGTTTAAAAATAAACTTAAGAGTTTTTATTGGAAATATGTAAGTTATTTTTAAATTAAAAAAATATTAAACAATATTTTCAATCATAAAACTTGCCTGGACAGGTTAAGTTCTTAACCCCTTGCACTCCGGTCAATTTCCCTAAAAATGCCAAAAATTAACGTGCCCAAATTAAATCAAAAGCTGTTCTTCAACCCTTTGCAGCATCTTCATGGGGTTGGTCTCATTTAAAAGAAAACACTTTGAATTTTTTGGCAAAACAGTCATAATCTCTCTAAGTGCTCCGGCCACTGAGTTACAGTCATCTAAACATAGTGAACTTGAAGAAAATAAATTTGGCCTGGGTGTTTTTTTGGATACAAATGCTTGCAAATAACACACAGCTTCAGATCCGGGCTGGAAAATGCAACAGAAATGTAGAACCAAGTGTTATCCAGCTGAGGTCAAAATTTTGTAACAATACCACAAAAACTGAATATATTACACAGCTTTGTTCTCAGGTTGTTCCCAGGCGTTTTGGAACTGTGCCAAATTGTGCCAAATGGCACAGTTTGGAAAAATGTCTGTAACTTTTGAATGCTTCAATGTAGAAGCTTCATTTTAGGCTCTAATAAAAGGTCACACTCAGGGCTGTGTCTGTGTGTGTGTGTGGGGGGGAGTTTGGACCCCCCCTCGCTACAGAGGATGGACATCGGCCATCGCTACACAACGGATTAGCCTCATGTGGCGATGTGGGACAGCAGCGCAGTCACCGCGGCTCCCCCCCCCTCGCTACAGAAGAATAGCGGGGTTGGGGGGGGCGGCATTCACGGTCTGGACGCAGCGAACAACCCCTTGTACTGCGGCGCACGAACTTCAGACTTCGTGCGCCGCACAGTTGTAATTTACCGATCGGTCAAAAGTCATTTTGGATTACAATTTTAAGGAATAAAGAATAATTTAGCTTATAATACCTCACCTCTTCACAGCAGTGTCCTGGCGAACTTCTCTTCCCCATTGTCAGACGAACGTGACGCTGGTCTACTCGTGGTTCTGGTCTCGCGACCCGATCAAAACATAATTCCATTATTGCGGTTTTGTGCTTCCATGATTGCGGTTTTTGGCGAATGATTTTTCAAAACAAATAACAGTAGTAATTAAAAAAAGGCTGGCGAAGGCGTGTGTGTCACTCAGCCTTTGTCGTCAGCCTCCGTCGGTCTATGACCATGGAAGAAATCATAACGTCTACTCTGCTGGAACAAAAACAAAATAAGCACCGCCTGTGGCCGAACATGCCGATGCGCGAATGGCAGTCGCTGTCACAAAGGTTGCATTTGTGGATGGTCTCCGTGCTGCTGGGTCTGTGGGGTTCTTCCTGCGGGTCCTTTTTTTTGATCCGCTGCAGCAGTCAGTCTTCACCCAGCCTTAAAAAAAAACAGCTCGCGAACTTCTCTGCTTCAATTGGCTCACTGCATTCACAGCGTTGGGAGGCGGGTCCTTCTTGCTAGGTTTTCAGTCATTGGTTCTTCAAGGTTTCAGAAACCCAATTCAAGGTCTTATTATTAGTCGAATGAGAGGTCAATCAGATGAACTAATCTGTTCGCGGCTGTGTCTGCAGCTTTTATTTTCAGTGCGCACTTGGACGCCATACACCACCTACATCACAATCTCCATCATGCGTCCTAGAGCGCACGAGGGCGCTCTCGTGCGCCCTTGTGCGCTCTAGGACGCAGAGACTTGCCCGTCCGCGGTACAACCGAGTGCAAGAGGTTAACATGGTGACACGTTTTGTTCCTTTCAACAACTGAAGCTTTAAACATGATAAAAGTGCATGAATCCTTAATTCTGTCTGCAGAGTGCCGGGCGAAGGCATCCCGCTCTGCTGCTCCTCAGAGAACCACCAAGACCCCACCCAAAGCCCCGACCAGGACCAAGTCACCAGGACCAGGTATGAAGAAACACTGAAAACCTACAATTGGTACACAAGGGGTCTACAACCTGCGGCTCTCTGCAACTATGATGAAAAAAAAGAAAACTCATAAAGTTTGACAAATGTAAAAAACAAATTGCACGTCTGAAAAGTCGGACTGTGGTGACCCATCACACTGCAGATTGACTCTAATTCACACTCAGCAGGGCTGGAGGAAACGGAAGGCAATTTGCATACAGAGGACAATGCACAGACGGACAAAAAGCCACAGGAGGCAGTCAGACGGGACTGTATGCATGTGTCCTCGAGCCAACCAATGTCATGCTAATCATGTGTATTGACTGATATGCTAATGTGCCATGCATTCTCTCTTCCTCTATCAATGTATAAAAGAACTTGTGTGACATGTCTCAGGAGCACAGTAGAGCACAGTAGCGCCAAGAGCTACAAAGTTCATCTCTTTATGTTGGAGGAAAATAAAACTCTGCAACCTTCCAGCTCGTCCCATCTTGCCTGATCTTATTCCTCCACACTGGTGACCCGACATGTCATGGTGCGCCCCTCACCTGATCATTCCCTCCATACTGGTGACCTGACGAGAGAGGATGACTGTCTGCTCCCTCTCACCGCGCTGTGGACTCCAGAGGACCAGTGAACGCCTGCAACCTCTTCATCCACACCCACGAGGATCAGCGGCAGCACTCGGACTGACACACACCATGAACGGCGACTCGAGCGAACTGAAGGAAGCAGCCTGAACGGGGAAGAACATTGGCGCCGACTGCCTTGATTTCCACCAAGCTCCCCGAAACTGACTAACCTCGCAACAGCGGACCTCTCACGCACAGAAGCCCCGGACGCACACCGCAGGATTACGAGGACAGCGCAACTGCCAGCTTGTGGTCACTGTGCCAAGCGCGCTCCACGCACAGGTACAAACCAGCTCCACAGACTGATACAGTGTCCTCCACCACTGCACATGCCAGAGAAACATGGCTGATCGCCACCCTCAAAACCTTCAGGGCTGCTCACGCACCTGAAGCAGACGTGCAGCCCACACACAGGACTTTGTATGGGTTTCTCAGCCATGGCGCAGAATGGGAATCTAGCTGATTGCTGTCCCCAAGGGCTTTAGGGCTGCTTCCGCACCTAAAAGCCAAACCGCCAAGTCCCTCACACAGCTGCAGTTGTTGCACAGCCGCTATGCATCCTTGGGGAATTTGGCCGTTCACTTTCCTCACATCCTCACTGGACCGAGCCGCGAGAGGAGTCAGAGACTAAATTTTTTTTCACAGCCGCTGCGGATCACCACCAGGTCGACCGGGAAAGTCCCTCACCATCGCGGATCCTCATGCAAGTTTTGCACGGCCCAGATACTTTGACATCCCGGGCGGGCACTCACTTGCTCCCAGCCCCTCCCCCTCCTCCTCCACAGCGCTTTTCCCGCACCTCACTCCCTTAAGCCGGCCGATCATCGTCTTGTTCCATTACGCACGATGCGCACCGGCCGAGCACACTGTCCTTTCCACCCCTCCCCTGTCCCCCCCACGGACTGACATGCCCTCCGACACTCCTCTACAGCACGACAGTTCTACCGGAGCTGGAGCCCAAACGACGGGGGTGGGGGGGTGGGGTCACAGCCCCTTCTGAGCGTTCTGGGAGGAGCCCTGTGGTGACCCAGCACACTGCAGATTGACTAATTCACACTCAGCAAGGCACTGTGAGTGTGAGGGCTCCACTCTGTTTTATCAAGACCAAAGTCAGTGCAGTCGTCTACCAGGAAATTTAAGAGCACTTCATGCTTCCCTCTGCTGACAAGCTTTATGGAGAAGCTGATTTCATTTTCCAGCAGGACTTGGCACCCCCCCACACTGCCCAAAGTATCAAAACCTGGTTTAATGACCATGGCATCACTGTGTTTGATTGGCCAGCAAACTCTCCTGACCTAAACCCCATAGAGAATCTATGGAGGATTGTCAAGAGGAAGATGAGAGACACCAGACCTAACAATGCAGACGAGCTGAAGGTCACTATCAAAGCAACCTGGACCTTCATAACACCTCAGCAGAAACACAGGCTGATCACCTCCATGCCACGCCACATTGATACAGTAATTAATCCAAAAGGAGCCCCGACCAAGTATTGAGTGGTACATAGACAGACTTTTCAGTCGGCCAACATTTCTATTTAAAAACTATTTTTCAAAATTAATTGTATGTAATATTCTAATTTTTTGAGAAACTGAATTTGGGGTTTTCATGGGCTGTAAGCCATAATCATCAAAATTAAAATAAATGACCACTTGAAATATTTCACTCTCTGTGTAATGAATCTATTGTAATGTTGGGGCTGTGTTAAGGGGGGCAGGGACCTTCCCACCATGCTTTGCCAGCAGAGGACGTTATTTTCGTGTGTGTTAAACTGTTATTTATGACCCAGCAGTGTTATAGGAAGAATTAGAACAGGAATGGTTATGTGTCTGTGTTCAGGGTTGTTGTGTTTTCAATAAAGCCTGTTTCGTCGCAACCATCTTCTCCTCTTCTTGTGTGAACCTCACATACGTCACACTGGTGTCAGGAGTGGGAGATGGAGCAGATGGAAGCCAGGATCCAAGCGGAGATCCAGCAGCTGGAGCGATTCATCGCTCAGTTGGAAACAGATGACAGAGCTGAGACACTGACCCTCGGAGTTGCTCGCCGGGATGAATGGAGCAGTGGACCCGACGGGACCAGTGTACTCCACCTTCTGCCTTTTTCAAGGCAGGGCGGGCTGAGCAGAGCAAACCAGCCCCACTCCTCGCCCTTTTCAGGGCAGGACAGGCCGGCGATTCCACTGCGACCAGGGGCGGCGATCGACCGAGAGGCGACCGTCCCACCCATCTGGCAGCAGGCCAAGATTCCCCGCTTCAACGGTGAAACGTTGCTGGACGACTACCTGGTACAGGTCGAGCTGGCTGCTGCGTCGAACGGCTGGCCACCTGAAGAGACTGCTGTGGAGGTCACGCTGGCCCTGGAGGGAAAGGCTCTCCGGATGCTGTCTGATCTCCGGCCTGAGGAACGCCGCAGGTGGCCAGTGCTACAAGGAGCACTACGGAGATGGTTTGGGAGAGCGGCCAACGTTGAGCACGCAGAGGAACAGCTGACCAACCACCGGCGAGGCAGCTGGGCGAGCCTTGGAGTCTACGCAGCGGACATACGGCTGCTGACATGGCGCAGCTACCCGGATTTCGAACCGGAGGTAGTGGAGAAGCTCGCCCTCCGGAACTTCATCAGGGGTCTCCACCCGGCCCAGCTCCAAAGCCACGTCCGGATTAACGCCATGAGCAACTGGGAGACTGCGGTGGCAGAAGCGGAGCGGGTGGAGCCGCTGATAAATTGTACGGCCGAGACATCGGCACCGAGACAGAGAGCCTTCCAGGCCACGGCTGAGAGCGAGGAGGAGGAGGAGCTACAGCAGATCATGGCGGCGTGCCCACGGAGAAGACGGCTGCGGTGGCGCAGGGAAGGGTGCTTCTGCTGCGGGGAGCCAGGACACATCGCTCGGTACTGCCCTGCACCCACCCCATGACAAACCAATGAGCTGTCACCACGTGTGGGCCGAATTGGACACTCGCCAGGGATGTACCTACAGTGCAGCCTGGACAACACGCCGATCCGGGCCCTGATCGACACCGGTTCTACCATCTCCTTGATCCAACCTGGTTTGCTGCCAGGCGCAGACGAGACAGCACCGCAGGGGTGGGAACCCACCGGGCGCTGCATCACCACAACTACTGGTGAGTGCACCACATTGGAAGGGCGAAGAGTTCTCGTGGTGGGGGTGGCCGGCCAGAACACAAACCACCCGTTCTGGCTGGCTGACATCCAAGATCCCTGCATTATTGGACTCCATCTGCGAGTGGAGCGTGAAGACTGACACTGCTAGCCCGTCCCTCCAGCTGGGAACCCGGACCATCACGCTCTGCAGCGGGACCCAGGGAAGGAACCCAGAGGCCTGCGCTATCGAGGGACCACCAGGATGGACTGGACCAGGTGGGTCACCGTGAGGACTGGACACAACGGCGCCACCAGCACGAGCAGAGGGAGCACGAGCACAGACAGGGACAGCCGGTGGGGGGGGGGGGGATCGCAGCGGAGCGGATTAACGTGTCAGCAGAAACGCAGCAGGCGGTCGAGGAATTGTACCAGCAGAGCTGCAGCGGGCTGGAATCAGGACAGAGACGCCAGCTGCGGGAGCTGTTGGACTGTCGTCACTGCCAGTGGGCAGAGGATCGAGACCAGGCCGTCCCACGGGCCGCTGCTCTCTGGACCGCTGTGAGCAGGAATAACACAGCGGCACACAGTTCCCCTCGGATAATCAGGCAGCGCCCCCCAGCGATGACATCACAGAGGCCCTCGGCGCGCAGCAGCTGCAGAGCGAGCAGGACAGAGATCCGGTCATTTCCCGGGTTCGGCAGTGGCTGGACGCGGGCCAGCGACCCACCTGGGAGGCTCTGGCAGCGGTGGGGAGTCGGCAGAAGCGGGCATATTACTCCCGCTGCCAGGGGAGGGACTTTGCACCAGGAGATTGAGTCTGGGTTTTCTGCCCTGAAAGGAAAAGAGGACGATCACTGAAGTTGGCGAGCCATTGGTCGGGACCATGCATGGTTCTGCAGAGACTGATGGATGTGGTGTACAGGGTGAGGCTTAAGAAAAGGGACCGGGTCGTGGTACTCCACCGTGACCGTCTCGCCCTGTACCAGCCATCCGCCCTGCTGGTGGTCGAGCCGGAGCCTTCACCCCGACCAGATACTCCGACCGAGACACAGATGGACACTGGCGGGCCTGTATGTGCTGGTCGTCGGCAACGGGGGCTGCCCCGACACCTGGACAGGTTTGGGTTGGACTTTTGAGTTGGACTTTCATTTTTCTGGGGACAGAAACCAGTCCAGGGTGGGGGGGGGGGGAGTGTAACGTCAGGGCTGTGTTAAGGGGGGCAGGGATTTTCCCAGCGTGCTTTGCCAGCAGAGGACGTTATTTTCGTGTGTGTTAAAGTGTTATTACTGTGTCATTATACTGCTGGGTCATTATAACTGCGTTATAATGACCCAGCAGTGTTATAGGTAGAATTAGAACAGGAATGATTATGTGTCTGTGTAACCCTGATTGAAACGGAGGTCTGGGAGAATGACCTCCCCTCCTGTGTGTTCAGTGTTGTTGTGTTTCAATAAAGCCTGTTTTGTCGCAGCCACCTGCTGCTCTTCTTGTGTGAACCTCGCATACGTCACAATACTATAGTGAGATGTTTTTCTACAACAACGTGGAGGTGATGTCATTCTGACCTCATTACTCACATCTACAAAGTTTCTAGAAAGCAGCACCACAGTGTTGGGGAACATAACCTTTGCTTTTAAAAGTAACTCATTAGTTTAGCAGAAAAGTAATCCATTACATTATTGTGTAGCTACCATGGAAAGGAACACATTAGAACACTTTTACGTTACCGGAAATTAATACTTTTTTGGGATTATACTCCAAAAAGAAAACAATCAGGGCATTTTCTAAATGACAAACTTCTAAAAAAAAAAAATTCTTTATTACAAAAAAGAGAAAAAAGTTGCCAATAAGTTAAATGAAAAAGTTGCAAATTTATGTAAAATAAGTTGCAATTTTACATGAAAAGTTGCAGATTTTGTAAAATAAGTTTCAAATTTACATGAAAAGTTGGAAAGTTTTGTAAAATAAGTTGCAAATGTACATGAAATGATTACAAATTTATGTAAAAGCTGCAAATTTACATGAAAAAGTTATAAATTTATTTAAAAGAAATTGCAAATTTACACGAAAAAGTTGCAGATTTACATGAAAAGTTGTACATTTATGTAAAAGAAAATGCAAGACTCCATGAAAAAGGTTGCTACTTTATGAGAAAAAGTCTCAAATTTATCTGAACAAAGTTGCTAATTTGTGGAAAGAATGCTAATTGAGAGTAAACTGAAGGTGTGGACCAAGGTTCATATTAATATTCCAGTGTCTCCATTTAGTCTGGTTAGGTTTGGTTTCACACTGCTCCTTACTCAACCAAACTGAACAACTTTACATGATGCTCCTATATTTTGCTGTCATGACGACGTTTGTGTCGTTACTACAGACCGGCCGTTAGCAAACATGCTACTCACCCTCTGAGGTGTCGGGTGTGTCCAGAGATGAGACTCTGGACACACCGCTAACTGGATATTAACCCCTTAACATTCCAGCACATTTCCTGAATTTATGCAAAGAAAATCAAATTCTTTTCCAGCTGCTAAAACATCAGAAATTTAAAAGGTTAAATTTGCAACTTTTTCTCCTCAATTTGCAGCTTTTTTTTGTAAATTTGCAAGCAAATTTTTTCTCAAAAATTAGCAACTTTTTTCTTGTAAATCTGCAACTTTTTTCCACAAATTTGCAACTTTTTCTTGCAAATCTGTAACTTTTTCTTGTAAATTTTCAACTTTTTTCCTGTAAGTTTCCAATGTTTTTCCTTGTAGAGTTGAAACTTTTCTTTTAAATTTGCTACTTTTTGCAACTTTTTTCTCCTCAATTTGCAACTTTTTTTTTCGAAAATTTGCAACATTTTTCTTGTAAATTTTTAACTTTTTTCTGTCAAATATTTGCTACTTTTTTCCTCTAAATTTGCAACTTTTTTCCTGTAGATCTGAAACTTTTCTTTGAAGCATTCCAGCCAGTTTCCCTAAATTTAGCAAATGCAAAGAAACTCAGATTCTTTCTTCACTGAGTGGCAGTAGAAAGTCTGAAATGTTCTGCCCACCAAACACCGGAAATTTCAGAGGTTCAGTGTAAACTGGTTCAGACTTCACCATATTATTGGCTGAACTAGTTTAGTGAGTCTAGAATATTATTAAGGTCTTCATTAAAACGGACGTTTGTCCTTCTTTTCACCGTGATGATTTTCGGGTGGCATTGCTCAACCATTCTTTCTAAGTGGTGCCACAAACGGCCATATTGCCTCTCTCCCAGTGCTCCCACAGCTCATTTCCTCTCTGACTGGCGGCCTTAACTTCCTGGGTTTCATCCAAAACTCTTTCTAAAAATTGCTCTGATGCTCTCAACAGGACCACGTTTCAGTTCCATCTGGACCACCTTTTTTTGGTGGAGGAAATTTTGTTTGGTGCAGACCGAGGTTCAAGGGAGGTTTCACGCCTAAAATTTAGCTCCACATTAAACTGAAAAGTCTGAAAGTCTGGACCAAAGGTAATTGGTGTGAAAACAGCCTTAAGCCAACAAAAGTTGTGCTCCTTGTTTCTTCCAAAAGTGCTCTGATGTTCCTTTTTCCTCCACGTGTTCCCCCAACACTGCTGAGGAGGAAGCAAAGGTTTCAGGCTTGAAATGACCAACATGGATGTTGATTTGGTTCACAGTGTTTCTGCATCTTTGTTTCACGCTTGAAACCAATAGATGTGTTGAGCCCATGCGGCGTTCTGACCGCCCCGCCGCCGCCTCTCCATGGCCTTTACCTTCACACTGAGACACTGACTGACAGTTTGGTTCCTTCACATCAGCGCAGAGATTGAGGCTGGAATCCATGCATTTAAAAAGAGCAAAATTCACCAGCAAAAAGACACAAAGTCATCAGATTATTATTTTTTTCAAATTTATGGAAATAAATCACGAGAAAATACTGTAAATTTACAAGAATAACTTAAAAATATTGTGAGAAAAAAGATGAATTTGCAGAGAAATTTTCACAAATTTGTAAGGAAAGAAATACAACTTTACAAGAATAATTTTGAAAATTTACAATAAAACAATTACAAATATATTTGAAAAATGATCAAAATTTATGGGAACAAAGTTGCAAATTTATGAGAAAAAGTTACAAATTCATCAGAATATTTTTAAAATGTATGGAAATAAATCAATAGAAAATGCAGTAATTTATCAGAATAACTTAAAAATTATGAGGAAAGAAGATCAATTTGCTGGAAAAATGTTGCAAATTTGTGAGGAGAAAAATACAATTTTCAAGAAAAATGTTGCAAATTTACAAGAAAACAAAATGACAAATGTATTGAAAAATGATCATAATTTTGGAGAATAAAGTTGCAGATTTATGAGAAATGTTACAAAATGATGAGAATATTTTTTCACACTTATGACAATAAATCACTAGAAAATAATGCAAATTTATAAGAATAACTAAAAAATTACAAGGAAAAAAGGTCAATTTGAGGAAAAATGTTGCAAATTTGTGTGAGAAAAAAATGCAAATTTACAAGAAAACAAAATCACAAATTTATTTGAAAAATTATTGAAATTTACTGGAATAAAGTTGCAAATTTATGAGAAATGTTTTAAATTTACATTAAAAAGTTACAAATTAAGAAGAAATGTTGCAAATTGAAGAAAAAAGGTATAAAACAAGACACATTTATAAGAAGTTTGTACAAATTTATAGGAAAAAAAATCAACGTAAAATTTTATAGTTACAAATATTCATTCATTCATTCATTCATCTTCTTCCGCTTAATCCATTTCGGGTCGTGGGGGGGCTGGAGCCTATCCCAGCATCTTTGGGTGAGAGGCAGGGTCCACCCTGGACAGATCAGTCCAGTCCATTGCAGGACCAACACACAGAGACAGACAACCATTCACTCTCACATCCATACCTAAGGACAATTTAGAATCCCCAGTTTGATGCCAATTAACCTAACTTGCATGTTTTTGGCATGTGGGAGGAAACTGGAGAAATCCTGGACTAAACCCACGCAGACACGGGGAGAACATGCAAACTCCACACAGATCACTGTTGGTCGGGGGCTGGGATTGAACCCAGGATCCCCCAGCCAAGAGTGAGTTGCTGTGCTGCCGCAGTGCTAACCACTCCGCCACCATGCCGCCCATACAATTACAAATATTTTTTTTTTAAATATGTCAGAATAATCTCAAATTTTATGAGAATGAAATCTGAAGTTGTAGAGGGAAAGAAAAAACTTTTTCCCCTTAAAATTTCATTCAAATTTAAGGATATTTTTCTTTCAAATTTACAAGAAAATGTTTAAAAAATGCGAATTTATAAGGGGAAAAGTTGCTTATTTTTACTGTTATTGATAGACCAGTTTATATTTAAACCTTATGCAAATATAAGGAAAAGATTAGCAAATTTAAAGGGGGGATGGTGCAAAGTGACAAGAAAAGTTGCACATTTAAGAGTAAAAGCCTCTCAAAATTGTGATGAAGAAAATATGTAAGAAAAAAATGTGATTTTACAAGAAAAACTCTAAACTTTACATAAAAAGAGCCAATTTTAGCCTTAAAATCCTTCACAGAGCCACAAAACACATTTGAGTCTTAAAAAGAAGGTGAAACTGTCATGGTCGCCATTAAGCGCACCTGCGCACACACCTGTCATCTATCCAGCCCTGGCTATTTATTCCACGAGGCCCAGAGATCAGCGTGGAGTCGTCTGCTTCCTTCCCAAGGAACCTGATCTTGCCAACTCTACGCTGAGCTTCCAGCCTCATCTTCATTCCAGCGCTACTGTTCACCTTTGGACTCCTCACCATCCGGCAGCCAAGTAAGCCTGCAAACTTTTCCTCTCACCCTTCTCCTTCCCCTGTGCACAGACGGTGTAACCTTGGCGGCGGACTCTCTCCCACCTGGCGGCGGACCTCCCTGCTCCGTTCAGCTGCCTGCTACATCTCTTATGGGGCGACTGGCACTGTCCTCCTGGCCTGGGCTGTGGTGCTAACCTGAGTGCTCCTCCTACGCAGCAAACAGCAAGGACTGAATTATCTGCTGCTTCTCCTGCTGGGATTGCCCCCAATTGTCTCTCTGCTCTGTCCTTAGGGTTGCCAGGTTGCACGGTGCTCTGCTCACCCCAAGCTGAATCATCCACACACTACACTCACTACAGACATTCACACACGCACCCACACACTTACATGATTATAAATAAAAGGTTAATTGTGTTCCTGAGTTGTGTCTGCTTCTTGGGTCTAAACCATGTCAGAAACACCCATAGTTTCCCACTTAAATATGCAACTTTTCCTCTTAATTTTGCAGCTTTTTTTTGTGTAAATTTGTCAGTCTTCTTCCTCATAAATTTGCAGCTTTACTCATATTTTTGAGACTATTTTCTCCATAAATGTGCATTTTTTTTCCACATAAATTAGATACATTTTTCTTGTAAGTTTAAGGTGTTTTTAGTTGTAAATTTGACACTTTTTCCAGTCAAACTCTGACTCGACCTTTGACCTTCTCTGGCTGCTATGAAGGCAGCATCTTAATTCTTTTCTCTCTGCTTTATAGCAAAGCGTGAGGAGCTTCTGTTAAAGCTGCAGCTGCCGTGTCAACGCCCAGCACAAGTTAACCTGATGTTTTATTCAGCTTTCACAAGAAAATCCCATTTGTTTTCATCAGTCACATCTGGAAACCCTTAAAATGACCTTTCTCTGAACATTTAAATGTAATGGAAGAAAAAAATTGAGAAATATTGATGGATTCAAACAGGAAGTTTAATGTTGTGTAATATGTCCCAACAGAGCCGTGTCTGCATTCTTCCCCACATCTGTCACCATGGGTTGAGATGCCGTCTCGGCACTCAGCCCATGTTTTCCCTCATCCCTGCTTCCCATTGAGCAGCGTCTCAGCTGGCCCCCAGCTGGCAGCATTATGGACGGCTGGGGCCAATTAGTCTTCATCAGCTGGGGCGCTGCCAATGAGGATAAATAGGAGCAGCCTCGATGACTCGGGGCTGCGACATAAACACATTGCTAAGCTGAAGCCCCTTCGTCTGGTGTCAGCTTATACTCCTCTTGCAGCATTCCTGTGTTTGTATCCCGCTGTGAGTATGTACGTCTTGTTACCCCCACGTCCGGTACGAGCTGCTTACCTCTGCGCTGTGCAACCTGTGAGTGTACGTCTGCATGAGTATCTGTGCTCTCCTCATCCCTTCCCCTTTACCCTGAATAAAATATCACGACTCACTGGCTTGCCCCTGGCTCTGATTGCCCGGCTCCCTAGAGCCGGATATGACAGTATGTCGCAGCCAGAAGAGTTGCCGGCGGCCGTGAGTCGCTGTGGAAATGTACCTTTCTGTCCGGGTGTCAGCGCTGCTAGCATGCCGTTTCCCAGGAGTCACTTCCGGCGCCAGGGCGACGAGCTGAGGTCCATCTCGGAGGCTGTCGACGGGACGTTCTTCACCCTGCACGACGCCTCCAACGCGAGACGCTGGCATCCGGGCCGTGCTGAGGAACTCCTGGACTGTCACCCTCACTCTCTGTACCATCTGGAGGACAGTGCCAGGATAGACGCTGCAGGTACACAGCGAGAGAAGCTCCACGGGGTGGATGGAAATCCCGGCAGGGAGTCGAAGTGGGCGACGTCTTTCCACGCTTCGGAGTCCCGTTCCTGCCGCCATTCCAGTCCGGGAGTTCGCGCCAACCAGAGGACTTCCCCCGACCTGCGCCACGTCACTCGGGATTTCCTTCAAGGAGCCGCAGCTGACAGCAGTTATGTCCGGGGTCGAGTGGCTGTCGCGAGCTCTACTGTGTTTCCTGTCACCACCTTCAGGCATGTGGCGGCGGCAGTGAGATTGATGGTGAGGACTTCAGGGCTATGAAGCTTTCCCGTGCTCGACGCCTTCCTCGTCTCGATCTCCGATCTGGAGCGGCGAATCCTGGGTTTCCCCCTCGCTTCGTCCCCTGGGAGTAGTCGTCATCACATCGCCGAGTCACCTCTGCACGAACCTCGTCCGGACCCAGTTCTGGGTCATCGTCAGGACCGTTCCTCCCACGCAGCTGTCATCCCTTCGCCTCGTCAGTGTGGAGATTCTACAGCCTCGTCCCCTGAGCCTCGTTCCCCCGCTGTCATTCCTGGACATTCGGGCTGGCTCACCCCGGCTGTTTCCCCCTCCTCCTCGACGCGCTTCCTGACGCTGTGTGTGCCTGGAATCCCGGCCTGGTGAGCTCTCTGCTGGAGACAACGCGAGCGACCCTCAGACGAATTCCCGGGGGGTCCTCCGTTATCGCCGGGCGGGGAGAGGAAGAAGCAGATTCCACTACAGCAGGCGATACTCAACCTCCAGGGGGCAGGCAAGTCATTGTTTTTTCACACCTGCTTAATGATTTGCTCTGTCACATCCCTGGAGGAGAAGTTCAGGGTTCGCAGCTCCCTGAACTCTCCCCACCTGCTGTAACCTGTATGCCTAATCCCGCATCCTCTGTGTCTCTCTCCGCCGAGCGGTCCCCGGCTCCGGGTCAACGTGGTGGGATATGGAGAGGGCCTGTGGTTCCGCAGCTACATTGCGGACGGAGGAGGGGGACTGACTGCTGCGTGGAGTCTACGCCGACGACTGAGCGTCCCCGGGTCTCCACGGAGGAGCGGTTCGGTCCGGCGGGACGAGATTCTTCTGGCTTCACGCCGAGTGGATCGTCGGCGGGGTTACCTGAGCTGGAGGGATCTCAAGCTGCGCTGACCATCGTGCTGGCTGCGGGGCCCGACGCGGCTAGATGGGAGCCTGACAACGACCTCCTGACGACGGATCCTGGATCTTCGCAGTCCTGGACGGCGTCAGAACCCGAGATCAGGCGAGTGCTCTCCTTTCTTTTCTCTCTTTTTATCCCCGAGCACTTCAGCCTATCTCCAGGGGAGACGAGCCGGGTGCAGCCGTCCGCTGCGTCTGAGCTCGTCTCGCCGGGTTCTGGCGCTGCCGGTGATCCTGATCCCGGTTCTGTTTTCTCTTCTGAGCCTTCTTCCAGGGTCACCGGCAAGGAGTTGCTGTTCCTCGTGGTGCTGGAGGGTCCGGGTTCAACGTTGGAGGTCGGTTCTGATGCAGTATTCAACGTGGGTTCGCCCGAGACCCAGTCGGGGTCCAACGTGGGTTCGCCTGAGGCCCGATCGGGGTCCGACGTGGGTGCTGCCCCAGTATTGTCCAGGTCCGGTGAGGAGGTGGCCGTTTTCCTGCGGCCTGACGCCCGCCGCCCTCGTCATCGGCTCTCCCCTGAGCCTCTTCCACCGGGATCCGCTCTGATCCTTCGCCCGTCTCAACGGTCCTGGTGGTTGAGTGATGCGGGTCGACGACCCGACCCACAGAACTTTCGGTTCGGTGATCTGATTCCCCCCACTGGTCTGTTTCCCTCTGGGCAGCCTGGTTCGGCTGCCGGTGGACTGGATTCCTGGGATCTGGGTCCAGAGTTCGCCGTCCGAACACTTCTCTTCCCCTGATTCGCCAGCTGGACAATGGGCGGGGAGATCTCCGGAGCCATCTCGGCCATTTTTGGACTCTGCCTGCCATTCACCTCGGGTGTCACTTTTTCTTTTGTTATTAAGGTCACTCGGGTGTAATGTTTTGTCCTATTGGTGGATTCGTTTTTATAGTGCTGTGTTTTCCATCACTCATGCTCAGCATTTTACTTTTTGTGCCATGTTTTTAGCCTCGTTTTTTGTATTGTAGAGTTATGTTTTGTTTTCCGTAACACCATGCTCTGCAGTTATCCATTTATTCCAGTCACTTTCATTTCTTTAGGTGACTGGGTATTTATACAGTATATTCGTGTGTGTGTGGGTTTTTCTTTGCCTGCACTCAGTATTTCTTTTTTGTCCTGTTGGTTCATTATAGAGTCATGTGCCTTGTTTTTCGTAACACCATGCTCTATAATTGTCATTTGTTCCAGTCACCCTCACTTTTCTTGGTGACTGTGTGTGTATGTACTTAAATTAGCGCTGTGTATAGGTTCCCCTTTATTTAACCGTTCTCAGCATTTTTTGCCCTGTAACTTTTTGGTGGTTCTTTTTTCATTGCTCTGGGTCACGCATGGTTGGTACTCTCTGGGTAGTATGTAACCGGCGTGCTGACCCAGTTCTTCTCCCCATCTGTACCTGGGTTAATTATTCTGTTTTGTCAGTATTGTATTTGGGTTTTTCTTTCCCGCTACCCTACATTGCCCCATTGGTGTTGTCCTTCCCTTGGCTTCTTCCCCTCCGGTCCGCCTCCCTTCCTCCCACCCTAGGTGGGGGGGGGGGGGGGGGGCTGGGATGTTCCTGGTCGTTCAGGAGCCCGACCTTGAGGGGGGGGGCTCTGTCACCATGGGTTGAGATGCCGTCTCGGCACTCAGCCCATGTTTTCCCTCATCCCTGCTTCCCATTGAGCAGCGTCTCAGCTGGCCCCCAGCTGGCAGCATTATGGACGGCTGGGGCCAATTAGTCTTCATCAGCTGGGGCGCTGCCAATGAGGATAAATAGGAGCAGCCTCGATGACTCGGGGCTGCGACATAAACACATTGCTAAGCTGAAGCCCCTTCGTCTGGTGTCAGCTTATACTCCTCTTGCAGCATTCCTGTGTTTGTATCCCGCTGTGAGTATGTACGTCTTGTTACCCCCACGTCCGGTACGAGCTGCTTACCTCTGCGCTGTGCAACCTGTGAGTGTACGTCTGCATGAGTATCTGTGCTCTCCTCATCCCTTCCCCTTTACCCTGAATAAAATATCACGACTCACTGGCTTGCCCCTGGCTCTGATTGCCCGGCTCCCTAGAGCCGGATATGACAACATCAATCTGACTTTTTAATTTGCATCATTTTTCTTCTAAATTCACTAATTTCATAAATATGCGACTTTTTCTTGTAAATTGGCAACTTTCTGCCTTTAATTTTCAAAGTCTGTTCTCTTAAATTTGCAACTTTTTCTCAAATTTGCATGTTTTTTCTGTGATAATTTCCAACATTTTTCTTGTAAATTCTCTGATTTTCCCTCATGAATTTTCAAGTTTTTTCCTAAATGTCAAACTTTTTTCTCATAAATTTGCAGCGCTTGTATGATGATAAATGTTAAATGTTTCCATGCCTACCTGTCTGCTGCATGTTAGGCTTCACACACCTTTTCATTTACAACAGGATGGGGGGGGTGGATGGTGTGGTTTATATTAATCATATATCCCATACCTACATATGTATAAGCATATTAGAATGTTTAGTGATTACATATGTGCAATGACCTCACGCCTCAGAACAGGACAAGAGGTCTCGACCGCCAGCGAAGATCAAAGAGCATACAGAGTCGCAGCGGTGGAGACCAGATCGATCTCCCTGACTTCCCAGAGTCAGGTGGAGGAGACAGAGGACAATGGAGGAGATCGATTGCCCTGACCTCTCTGGGTCAGGTGGAGGAGACAGAAGACAAAGGAGGGGGGATTAAGTTAATGCGGGATGTCAGCTTTGATATGCAATGTCTTTTGTTGTGTGTAAGTATAAGTATGAAGGTCTGAATGTGTTCAACCTCTTATTCTGCTTCTGCACTAAGATGAGACTTGTTAGAGGAGCGAAGCTGATATTAAACTTTGGTTTATAAATCACATCGCCTCGTTATTCCAAGCTCTTCTACACTGGTGACCCTGATGCGAGGATGGAACAGAGACGTTCTCCCGCGATTGACTCATCGGAGGCGACCCAGGCGAGCACCAGCCCCGCCGTGAGAGCAGAAGAAAGGCGCTCTCACCCGGCGGACACATCAGGAACGGCCCACACAAACGCAGTCACCGTCAAGCTGCCAGAATTCTGGCAGGAAGACCCGAGCTCGTGGTTCCAGCAAGCTGAGGCTCAGTTTGCACTGGCGGGCATAACGGCAGACGACACAAAATTTTATCACATCGTCGCCAAACTCGACGCTACCACGTCAAGATGTGCGCGGAGCATAATCCAACGGCCGCCCGCCCATGACAAATACAGAGAGCTTAAGGCGACCATCGTGGAGAATTTCGTCCCCTCAGCCGAGGAGAGAGCAGAGAAAATCCTGGCGATCTACGGCCACAGAGGATGCAGACCCAAGGCCCTCATGGAGGACATGCTGCAGCTTAAGGAAGAGGACAACGACAACTTCCTTTTCCGATATATCTTCCTCAGCACTCTGCCGCCACACATGAGAGGGACGCTGGTCAACATGCGGTGCAACACCCAGCAGGACTTCCGCGCGCTGGCCCGAGAGGTGCAGCGGCTCATCAACGCCTGCGGGGAACAGGTGGCCACGGCAGCATCCGCAGATCTCAGCGCGGATGCCCAGAGCAGCAGAGAACCACAGACAACCGAGCAGAGCCCGCCCACCATGGCGGCAACACGACCAAGACGCAGCAGGCGGAACAACCTCTGCTATTTCCACCACCGTTTCGCCGGGAGAGCGTACAAATGCGTGCCCCCCTACAAATTCAAAAGTTCAGGAAACGCCAAAGCCGAGAGGCCGTTAACAGCTGCGGCTCTCGGGGAGAAAAATAAACTACTGTATGTGACTGACGGACACACCGGGAGACAGTTCCTGATCGACACCAGAGCTCAGCTGAGTTTTATCACCCCTTCCCGCGCAGACCGGGCCATGGGTCCCCAGGGAAATGGAGCGATGGCAGCCAACGGCTCGATCATCGACACCTTCGGTGAAAGGAACCTGCCTCTTTGCATCCACGGCCGCAACTATAGATGGACATTTATTGTAGCGGCGGTGAGTTTTAACTTGTTGGGCGCTGATTTTTTGTGTGCACATGGGTTGTTAGTAGATCTAGCAAATAGACGCTTGGTTAATGCACTGTCATTTTCTTCTGTCCCCTGCTCAGCTCGAGTTTCTCCACCACCCGTGCAGGCCAGCATCACAACAGCAGGAGGTAAGTTTGACCAACTCCTCAACCAATTTCCAGCACTCACAGTTCCAAAATTTTCAGCAACAGTAGCGAAACACGGGGTTGAACACTTCATCCCCACAACAGGCCCACCCGTGTTCGCCAAAGCTCGGCGCTTAGACGCGACCAAGCTCGCCATAGCACGGGACGAGTTTGCCACCCTTGAAAAATTAGGCATTATTAGACGCTCGAAAAGCCCCTGGGCATCGCCACTCCACATGGTCCTGAAAACCGACGGTTCTTGGAGACCGTGCGGCGATTACCGCAGATTAAATCCGTTCCCACCAAGACCATACGGTGTTTCTCAAACAACAAACCCTGGATCAACCCTGAGATTAAAACACTTCTGAGAGAGAAGAAGAAGATCTTCAGGTCGGGGAACAGGGAGATGCTGAAGTCCGTACAGAGGGAACTGAGGAGAAAGATCAGAGAAGGCAAGGACAGCTTCAGGAGGAAGATGGAGGACAAGCTGCAACAGAGCGACATCAGCGGGGTCTGGAGAAACCTCAAAACCATCTCTGGGCTCCAGAATACCTCCCCCCAGGCCACGGGGGGAAGGGAGTGGGCGAACAATCTGAATTTGTTTTTCAATAGGTTTGACCAACCGCCCTCCCCCCTGACTGCGCAACAACCACTGTTGCCTGTAAAGACATCAAGTCCTGCTGCCCACTCCCCACTCCACCAACACCCCCCACTCCCAACACACAGCCCCCCATCCTGACCCTGACCACGACCCAGGTGAGGACAGAGCTGAGGAAGATCAAGGCGAGGAAGGCGTCGGGACCGGACGGCATCAGCGCAAAGCTCCTCAAGTCCTGTGCAGACCAGCTGTGTGGGATTGTGACGTACATCTTCAACCTGAGCCTGAAGCTGGGGAGGGTACCACAGCTGTGGAAAACATCTTGTGTGGTACCTGTACCAAAAACTTCCCACCCCAAAGACCTGAACAGCTACAGACCGGTGGCCTTGACGTCCCACTTGATGAAGACCCTGGAGAGACTGCTCCTTGCTCACCTCCGCCCCCTGGTGGAACCAGCGATGGATCCACTCCAGTTCGCCTACCAGCATGGCATTGGGGTGGAGGATGCGGTGATCTTCCTCCTTCACCGTTCTCTGTCCCACCTGGAGAAGCCCGGGAATGTGGTGAGGATCATGTTCTTTGACTTCTCCAGTGCTTTCAACACCATCCAACCGATGATCCTGAAGGACAAGCTGCTGTGCGCAGGGGTGGACCAGCACCTGTCATCATGGATCCTGGACTACCTCACGAACCGGCCTCAGTTTGTGAGAACCCGGGACTGTGTGTCCGACACGATCATCAGTAGCACGGGGGCCCCCCCAGGGAACAGTGTTGGCTCCCTTCCTGTTCACTTTTTATACTGCGGACTTCTCACACAACACAACACACTGCCATCTACAGAAGTTCTCTGATGACTCTGCGATCGTTGGCCTCATCTCCAATGGAGATGAAGCTGAGTACAGAGGGCTTATCCAGGAACTCAAGTGCATGGAGAATGCAGAAAAACAGACTCCCACAAGGCTCAGTTCTAGCTCCAACTCTGTTCAACCTCTACATAAACGACCTGCCTACTACAAAATCCCGCAAATTCATCTATGCAGACGACATCTGTTTGGCATTCCAAGCACCAGACTTTGAACCACTGGAACAGGTGCTCACGGAAGATTTTGCCAAACTGGACCAGTTCTGCAAAATCTGGCGCCTAAAACCAAGCCCAGCAAAAACCGTCTCCAGTGTATTCCATCTCCACAATGCAAAAGCTGCCAGAGAACTAAACATCCACCTGAGCGGACTCAAGCTTAAGCATGCCCCAAATCCAACTTATCTTGGAGTGACCCTTGATAGGACCTTATCCTTCAAGGAACATCTAAAGGGGACGGCTGCTAAGGTGAAGGTACGAAACAACCTGCTCTGCAAGCTCACTGGTGCAAAATGGGGGGCGGCAGTCTCCACCCTGCGCACCTCAGCACTGGCCCTTTCATACTCTGTAGCAGAATATTGTGCCCCTGTCTGGTCCAGGTCATCTTACACACACCATGTAGACACCCAGCTCAACTCAACCATGAGAACTATAACTGGAACAATCCGCTCAACACCACTCCCCTGGCTCTCTGTACTGTCAAACATAGCCCCTCCACACATCCGGCGAGCAGCATTAACTCAAAGGATGCTCCAAAAAGTTAAAGATTTTCCTCACTTGCCAATCCATGCAGATATCTACACCCCACCCACTGCCCGACTTTCATCCAGACGGCCGATTTGGAAAAACCCTCCCCCAGCTGACTTTACCATCCAGACAGCTTGGCAAGAGGAATGGGAGACCAAGGAGGTCCCAAACAAACAGCTGGTGATAAACCCCAACCAACAGGTCCCGGGCACCAACCTCCCAAGGAGACAGTGGTCTACACTCAATTGCTTCAGGACTGGACATGGCCCCTGCTTGGCCAGCCTTCACAGATGGGGCAGTAGCCCTAGCCCACTGTGCGCATGTGGAGAGGAGCAAACAACGGAACACATCATAGAGGTTTGCCCGCTCCAAAGACTGGAAGGAGGATTACACACCCTCCATACAGCAAACCAGGAGGCAACTGCTTGGCTTAAGGACTTTGCATTCGCTAAATAAATAAAATCCAGGACTTCGTGGACTGATGCCATCGGAACTGCCTCCGGATCAACGCGAGGAAAACTAAGGAGCTGGTGGTGGACTGCCGCAGGCAAGGACAACCCCTCACAGCACCAGTAAATATACAGGGAACAGACATTGAGATGGTGACATCCTACAAGTACCTGGGTGTTCATCTGAACAATAAACTAGACTGGTCACACAATACTGATGCACTCTACAAGAAGGGACAGCGCAGGCTGTTCCTACTGAGGAGACTCAGGTCTTTTGGTGTACAAGGGGCGCTGCTGAAGACATTCTATGACACGGTGGTGGCATCAGCCATCACTTTTGGAGTGGTCTGCTGGGGCAGTGGCATTACTGCAACCGATAGGAAGAGACTGAACAAACTGATCAAGAAAGCTAGCTCCGTCCTGGGGCAGCGCCTTGATCCGGTGGAGGAAATAGGAGAGAGAAGGACGGTGGCTAAACTGTCATCTCTGCTGGAGTCCGAGTTCCACCCTATGCAGGACATACTGAATGCACTGAGGAGCTCATTTAGCAGCAGACTACATCATCCCAGGTGCACAACCGAGAGGTTTCGCAGGTCCTTCCTACCAACGGCTGTCAGACTGTACAACCTAAGCAGGGCTGCTCGCAGAGATAGCAAAAAGACGTAACAACCTAATAGTTTTTTGAATGCAAAAGATGCAATAGACTTACACAATGGTCAACTAGGAAAATACCGGTAGCTACGGAGGGTGAGAATATGTATGGGTGTGGGCTATATTAATCATATATTCCATAACCTACATATGTTGAAGCATGTGGGAATGTTTGGTGATTACATATGTAAGGCAACTTCACACCTCTGAAAGGACAAAGACTCTCAACCGCCAAGTGAAGAACAAAGACGTTCCCAGACACTGCGGTGGAAACCAGAGGAGCTACCCTCACCCCCCTAGGGCGAAGAGAGGAAGTACCAAGACAATGGGGGGATTAAGATAATGAGGGATGTCAGCCTTTGATATGCATGTCTTTTGTTATGTGCAAGTATAAAGTCAGAGAGCCGGAGGTATTCGGTGTCTTTTTCCTTCTGCTGCTTCTGCACTAGATGAGACTTGTTAGGAGAGCTGATAAATAAACTTTGGTTTATATATCAAACCGCCTCGTTCTTTCAAGCTCTTCTACACTGGTGACCCCTGACGTGAGTATGGACCTGAGGCGTTCCCCAGTGATCGACTCATCTGTGGCGACCCAGGCAGACGCCAGCGCCCACGCAGACAGGGGAACAGATGGACGACTTTCCCCCCCGGCAGAAGGGATTGAGAGGGCTCAACCGAGCACCAGCACCGCTGAGAGAGCCGAAGCAAGGCACTCTCACCCTGCGGACACAGTAGTGATGGTCTACATGAATGCCGTCGCTGTCAAGCTGCCGGACTTCTGGCAAGAAGACCCCGCCTCGTGGTTTCAACAAGCTGAAGCCCAGTTTACACTGGCGGGCATCACGGCTGACGATACGAAATTCTATCATATCATCTCCAAACTCAACGCCGCCACTTCGAGGTGCGTGCGGAGCATGATCCGGCGGCCGCCGGCCCAAGACAAATATGAAACGCTGAAAGCAACCATCGTGGCAAATTACGTCCCCTCAGCTGAAGAGAGAGCCGAGAAGATCCTGGCGGTCTACGGCCACAGAGGGTGCAAACCTAAAGCCCTCATGGAGGATTTGCTACAGCTTAAAGAAGAGGACAATGACAACTTCCTCTTCCAATTCATATTCCTCAGCACGCTGCCGCCACACATTAGAGGGACACTCGCCAACATGAGATGCAGCACCCAGCAAGACTTCCGCATGCTTGCCAACGAAGCTCAACGGCTCGTCAACGCCTGCAAGGAGCAGACACCCACAGCAGCATCCGCAGACCTCAACGCTGATGCCCAGAACCACGAAGAGCCACAACCCACTGAGCAGATCCAGCCCGCGGTGACAGCGACACGGCCAAAACGTAACAGACAGAGCGACGTCTGTTATTATCACCACCGCTTCGCCGAGAAGGCCCGCAAATGCGTTCCCCCCTGCAAATTTGCGATTTCGGGAAAACGCCAAAGCCGAGAGCCGTTAACGGCAGCGGTTCTCGGCGAGAAGAGTAAGCTGTTATATTGTGACGGATGGACACACCGGCAAGCAGTTCCTTATTGACACAGGAGCTCAGCTGAGTTTCGTCATGCCCTCCCAAGCAGATCAAGCCAGGGGCACCCGGGGCAACGAAGCGGTGGCAGCCAACGGCTCCAACATTGACACTTTCGGCGAAAAGAGCCTGCACCTCCACATCCAGGGCCGCAACTACAGATGGACATTTGTTGTAGCGGTGGTGAGTTTTGACTTGTTAGGCGCAGATTTTTTGTGTGCACATGGGTTATTAGTGGATCTAGCGAATAGGCGCTTGGTTAATGCACTGTCCTTTGCTTCTATTCCCTGCTCAGCCCGAGTTTCTCCACCACCTGTGCAGGCTAGTGTCACCACGGCAGGAGGTAAGTTTGAGCAACTCCTCACCCAATTTCCAGCACTCACAATTCCCAAATTCTCAGCCACTGTGGCTAAACACGGGGTTGAACACTTTATTCCCACAACGGGCCCACCCGTATATGCCAAAGCTCGCCGCTTAGATGCGGCCAAGCTCAACATAGCTCGGGACGAGTTCACTACCCTTGAAAAGTTAGGCATTGTTAGACGCTCGAAGAGCCCTTGGGCCTCACCACTTCACATGGTTCCGAAACCCGACGGTTCTTGGAGACCGTGCGGAGATTACCGCAGATTAAACAATGCGACAGCACATGACCGCTACCCAATTCCTCACATTCAAGATTTTTCACTACATCTGGCGGGTGCGCGCATTTTTTCAAAAATAGACCTGGTCCGCGGTTATCATCAAGTCCCAGTTCGAGCAGAGGACATTCCTAAAACAGCTGTAATAACCCCTTTCGGCCTTTTTGAATTTCTGCGAATGCCTTTCGGCCTCAAAGGCGCTGCTCAAACTTTTCAACGGATGATGGACGCGGTATTACGCGACCTTCCTTTTGTCTTCGTCTACCTCGACAACATGCTGGTAGCCAGCTCGTCTGAGGAAGAACATGAGCAGCACCTCACTACGGTTTTTCAGAGACTAGAAGAGCACGGGTTAATAATCAGTCCAGCCAAATGCAAATTCGGCGTGTCACAAATTGATTTTTTAGGACACAAAGTCTCTCCGAAAGGGGCAGTCCCACTTCCAGACAAAGTTCACGCGATAAAAAGCTTCCCACGGCCACAAACGGTCAAATTGCTGCAAGAATTTTTAGGAATGGTTAATTTTTACAACCGTTTCCTCCCCCACGCAGCTCAGCTCATGCAGCCCCTATATGACGCACTCAGAAAAAAGAAAGCTTCCACCGCGGTCGAATGGACCCCGGAGCGCGAACGCGCCTTCGCAGAAGTAAAAAGAGCTCTAGCTAATGCCACATTGTTAGTTCACCCCGATCCCTCGGCCCGCATTGCGCTAACCACAGACGCTTTGGACCTGGCTATAGGGGCAGTTGTAGAACAACATGTCAGCGGGATCTGGCAACCTTTAGCATTCTTCAGCAAATCGCTAAACCAAACTGAGGTAAGTACAGCACTTTTGACAGGGAGCTGCTAGCGCTTCATTTATCCATCCGCCACTTCCAGTTCTGGTTAGAAGGGCGGAGTTTCACGGCTTTTGTAGACCACAAACCGCTCACCTTTGCTATGGCTAAAATTTCAGAACCATGGTCAGGCAGGCAACAAAGACAGCTGGCTGCGATTTCAGAGTTCACCACAGACATTCGACATGTGGCAGGCAAACTTAACGTGGTAGCAGACTGCCTCTCTAGCGCTGTGACATCACCAGAGCGCGAGGAGACAGATTATACTGCCTCAGCCGCAGAACTTTTCACTAACGCGGACACATAAGCAGCACCTATCCATGCAGGGATAGATTATGCAGCCATGGCAGAGGAACAAAGCAGTGACGCGGACGTGCGCGCACTCCTGTCTGGACCAACAGGGTTAAGGCTGGAGAAAAAGGGTTTACACGACGGCGTGCCCCCGCTAATATGCGATATTTCAACCGGCCGACCTCGCCCGTTAGTACCAGCCACATGGCGCCGCCGTATTTTTGACTCAATTCACTCCCTCGCGCACCCAGGTGTGCGCGCCTCGGTTAAAATGGTCGCCGAAAAGTTTGTGTGGCCAGGCCTGCGCAAAAACGTAAAAGAATGGGCAAAAACTTGCATTTCTTGTCAGCGCGCCAAAATACACAAACACACAAAAGCCCCTCTGGAGCCTTTTCCGATCCCGGCTAGAAGGTTCGACCACGCTCATGTCGACCTCGTGGGGCCACTACCTTCCTCCCAAGGTTTCACACACCTGTTAACAATGATAGACCGCACGACGTGCTGGCCAGAGGCAGTCCCTCTAGCATCAACTACAGCAGAGGAAGTCGCTCGCGTTTTTTTGACAAATTGGGTGGCACGTTTCTGCGTCCCATCGGACATCACGTCCGATAGAGGACCTCAATTTGTCTCGGAGCTTTGGTCAGCCATGTCCAGCAGCTTAGGGGCAACAATTCATCGCACCACCGCTTATCACCCTCAGGCTAATGGGTTATGCGAGCGTTTTCACAGGTCTTTAAAAGCCGCCCTCAGAGCCTCACTAACGGATACAAATTGGGTAAATAAACTTCCCTGGGTTTTATTGGGGTTGCGTGCTGCGCCTAAAGAGGATCTAGACGCCTCTCCGGCAGAATTAGTTTTTGCACAACCTCTCAGGCTCCCAGGTGAATTTTTACCAGAGAACCCAGAGCCAGGGCATCTTCCAGTCCCAAGGTTTTTAGGCAGCAACGGACCGGACTCTCTCCCCGGTCCAGCTCATCACTCCTTTCCACGGGTTTTTGTCCCTCAAGCTTTAAAGAACGCTGAATTCGTTTTTGCTAGACATGAAGCTTTAAAACCAACTTTCCGCCCAGCATACGATGGGCCATTCAGAGTGCTGGAACCTGGTGATAAACACTTTGTGCTTGATTTTGGGGATAGAAAAGAAACAGTCAGCATTGACAGACTTAAACCTGCCTTCTTGTTGAAAGACGAGCCTGCACAGTTGGCGAGAGCACCTCGGCGGGGTAGACCCCCCAAGAGAAAAGACTCAGCCCCCCTGCAGGGAACAATTAACCACTCTCCTTCCCACGCTGCAGATTCCTTACAAGAAGGTCCCAGCAGGATGCCTAAACGAACCCACAGCAGTTTTGGGAGAAGATTAAAACCCAGACAGCACAGGGACTGATGCAAACTACTCAACAGTTGTTCACTAATTGTGCTGTAACAGTTTAGGACTGACTTATGATTTTACTATGCTGTTATGATTACCACTGAACTCTCTTAGAGGCATGGCTGCTGGAAAGTTTCTTCTGTGGCAAGAGATGTAACAGTATGTCATAGTAATTATCTTAAACTGTGAATTTTTCTATTGTCCTTTCTTAGTCATTTGGGGGGGGGCTGTGGGCTATATTAATCATATATTCCATAACCTACATATGTTGAAGCATGTGGGAATGTTTGGTGATTACATATGTAAGGCAACTTCACACCTCTGAAAGGACAAAGACTCTCAACCGCCAAGTGAAGAACAAAGACGTTCCCAGACACTGCGGTGGAGACCGGAGGAGTTACCCTCACCCCCCTAGGGCGAAGAGAGGAAGTACCAAGACATTGGGGGGATTAAGATAATGAGGGATGTCAGACTTTGATATGCATGTCTTTTGTTATGTGCAAGTATAAAGTCAGAGAGCCGGAGGTATTCGGTGTCTTTTTCCTTCTGCTGCTTCTGCACTAGATGAGACTTGTTAGGAGAGCTGATAAATAAACTTTGGTTTATATATCAAACCGCCTCGTTCTTTCAAGCTCTTCTACAATGGGCACATAATCATACCATGTAGGATAACTAAGTAGACGGTTGTGCTGTTTCATCCCATCTAGCAACAATGCTCTGCACTGTGTGTGTTTATACATTTACATATTTATTCCATCTAGCTACAATGCTCCGCACTGGGTGTGTTTATGTTTATGTTTATATTTATATATCTATATATTCATTCCATCTAGCTACATTGCTCCGCACTGTGTTTATATATTTACATATTTATTCCATCTAGCTGCAATGCTCCGTACTGTGTGTTTATATACTCATATATTTATCCCATCCAGTTACAATACTCTACACTGTGTGCCTGTGTGTATATATATATATATATATATATATATATATATATATATATATATATATATATATATATATATATATATATATTTATAGTAATATGCACATATGTATATTAGCTGCTCTTGCTTGCTTGCTTTTTTTTTTTTTTTCTTGCCTTCTGATTGTTGCTCTGAGTGTTGCTATCCCTGTGCTGTTGCAATCCTGGAATTTCCCCGTTGTGGGACTAATAAAGGCTTATCTTATCTTAGATTAAACAATGCGACAGCGCACGACCGCTACCCAATTCCTCACATCCAAGATTTTTCACTACATCTGGCGGGTGCGCGCATTTTTTTCTAAAATAGACCTGGTCCGTGGCTATCGCCAAGTTCCCGTTCGAGTGGAAGACATTCCTAAAACGGCTGTAATAACCCCTTTCGGTCTTTTTGAATTTTTGCGGATGCCGTTTGGCCTCAAAGGCGCTGCTCAAACCTTTCAGCGCATGATGGACGCGGTATTATGCGACCTCCCCTTCGTGTTCGTCTACCTTGACGATATGCTGGTAGCCAGCCCGTCAGAGGAAGAACACGAACAACACCTCACTACAGTTTTTCAGAGACTAGAAGAGCACGGGTTAATAATCAACCCAGCCAAATGCAAATTCGGCGTGTCACAAATTGATTTTTTGGGGCACAGAGTTTCACCAAAGGCGGCAGTCCCATTGCCAGACAAAGTCCACGCGATAAAAAATTTTCCACGACCACAAACGATCAAATCGCTGCAAGAATTTTTGGGAATGGTTAATTTTTACAACCGTTTCCTTCCCCGCGCAGCTCAACTCATGCAGCCCCTGTATGCTGCGCTCAGAAAACAAAAGCCTTCCAACGCGGTCGAATGGACCCCGGAGCGCGAACGCGCCTTCGCAGAAGTGAAAAGTGCTCTAGCAAATGCCACATTGTTGGTTCACCCTGATCCCTCGGCCCGCATTGCGCTAATCACAGACGCTTCAGACCTGGCCATAGGGGCAGTTGTGGAACAACACGTTGGCGGAACCTGGCAACCTTTAGCATTTTTTAGCAAATCGTTAAACCAAACTGAGCGTAAATACAGCACTTTTGACAGGGAGCTGCTAGCGCTTCATTTATCCATCCGCCACTTCCAGTTCTGGTTAGAAGGGCGGCGCTTCACGGCTTTTGTAGACCACAAACCGCGCACCTTTGCGATGGCTAAAATTTCAGAACCATAGTCAGGCAGGCAACAAAGACATCTAGCTGCAATTTCAGAGTTCACCACAGACATTTGACATGTGGCAGGCAAACAACGTGGTAGCAGACTGCCTCTCTCGCGCTGTAACATCGCCAGAGCACGAGGAGACAGATTATACTACCTCAGCCGCAGAACTCTTCGCCAACGTGGACATGTACGCGGCCCCAATTCACGTAGGGATAGATTACGCAGCCATGGCAGAGGAGCAAAGCAGTGACGCGGATGTGCACGCGCTCCTGTCTGGACCAACAGGGTTAAGGCTGGAGGAAAGGGGTTTACGCAACGGTGTACCCCCCCTAATATGCGACATCCCAACCAGCCGACCTCGCCCGGTAGTCCCAGCTGCATGGCGCCGCCGTATTTTCGACTCAATTCCCTCCCTCGCGCACCCAAGTGTGCGCGCCTCGGTTAAAATGGTCGCCGAAAAGTTTGTGTGGCCCGGCCTGCGCAAAAATGTAAAGGAATGGGCAAAAACTTGCATGTCTTGTCAGCGCGCCAAAATACACAAGCACACAAAAGCCCCTCTAGATCCTTTTCCAATCCCAGCTAGAAGGTTTGACTACGTTCATGTCGACCTCGTGGGACTACTACCTTCCTCTCAAGGTTTCACACATCTGTTAACAATGATAGACCGCACCACGCGCTGGCCTGAGGCGGTCCCTCTGGCGTCAACCACAGCGGCGGAAGTCGCTCGCGTTTTTTTGACAAACTGGGTGGCACGTTTCGGCGTCCCATCGGACATCACGTCTGATAGGGGGCCTCCATTTGTCTCAGAGCTTTGGTCAGCTATGGCCAGCAGCTTAGGGGCGACAATTCACCGCACCACCGCTTATCACCCTCAGGCTAATGGGTTATGCGAGAGCTTTCACAGATCTTTAAAGGCCACCCTCAGGGCCTCGCTAACGGATACAAATTGGGTAAATAAACTTCCCTGGGTTTTATTGGGGTTGCGTGCTGCGCCTAAAGAGGATCTAGACGCCTCCCCAGCAGAATTAGTTTTTGCACAACCTCTCAGACTCCCAGGTGAGTTTTTACCAGAGAACCCAGAGCCTGGGCATCTTCCAACCCTGAGGCCTTTAGGCAGCAACGGACCGGACACTCTCCCCGGACCGGCACGTCACTCTTTTCCACAGGTTTTTGTCCCCCAAGCTTTAAAAAACGCCGAATTCGTTTTTGTTAGGCATGATGCTTCAAAATCAACCCTCCGTCCACTATACGATGGACCATTCAGAGTGCTGGAACCTGGTGATAAGCATTTTGTGCTTGATTTAGGGGATAGAAAAGAAGCAGTCAGCATTGACAGACTTAAACCTGCTTTCTTGTTGAGAGACGAACCTGCACGGGTGGCGAGGGCACCTCGGCGGGGTAGACCCCCCAAGAAAAAAGACTCAACCCCCCTGCAGGGAACAAATAACCACTCTCCTCCTCAAGCTGCAGATTCCTTACAGGAAGGTCCCGCCAGGACGCCCAAGCGGACCCACAGCAGATTTGGGAGAAGATTAAAACCCAGACGGCACAGGGACTGATGCAAATTAACCAAAAGTTGTTAACTATTTTATCAGATTGTGCTGTGACAGTTTTAAGACTGATTTGTGATATTACTATACTGTTGTGGTTACCACTGAATTCTCTACAGGAGCATGGCTGCTGGAAAAGTTTCTTCCTTTTCAAGAGGTTTAACAGTACAGTATGTCATAGAAATTATCTTAAACTGTAGACTTACCTTGATTGTCCTTTTCTTAGTCGTTTGGGGGGGGGCTGTGGTTTATATTAATCATATATCCCATACCTACATATGTATAAGCGTATTAGAATGTTTAGTGATTACATATGTGCAATGACCTCACGCCTCAGAACAGGACAAGAGGTCTCGACCGCCAGCGAAGATCAAAGAGCATACGGAGTCGCAGCGGTGGAGACCAGATCGATCTCCCTGACTTCCCAGAGTCAGGTGGAGGAGACAGAGGACAATGGAGGAGATCGATCGCCCTGACCTCTCTGGGTCAGGTGGAGGAGACGGAAGACAAAGGAGGGGGGATTAAGTTAATGCGGGATGTCAGCTTTGATATGCAATGTCTTTTGTTGTGTGTAAGTATAAGTATGAAGGTCTGAATGTGTTCGACCTCTTATTCTGCTTCTGCACTAAGATGAGACTTGTTAGAGGAGCGAAGCTGATATTAAACTTTGGTTTATAAATCACATCACCTCGTTATTCCAAGCTCTTCTACAGATGGGTGTGTTTGTCCGTCCACAATGGAGATTGAGTTTTAAAGCTCATGGACCAGATGTAGTAATGATTTTACCTCTAAAGATGTTCAAACATTCGCTGTAATGGCGTCTACTCTCCTAACGCGCGCTCCCACCACGGGGTGCTTTTGGGACAGGCGCATGTTTTTCAACACAAACCCAGCGCTTCACACGCGGTCAGGACGGAGACGTGGTGAGGCGTCCACGGGCAGGCTGCGGGAGACGGAGGAAGGGACGGTGTTGAAAACCTCACGGGTGAGGGTTTTTTTTTAAAATCTCTCTCCGTTTGCAGATGTGTTCCGTTACTCACTGTAAACACGAAAGTGAACGCGGTGCAACGATGCATTTGATTTGTTTGACTGAGTGTTTCAGCGCCATCCATCTTCTACCGCTTTTTCCGGAGGTCCGGGTCGCAGAGGCAGCAGTTCAAGCAGAGAAGCCCAGACTTCCCTCTCCCCAGCCATCTGCTCCAGCTCTTCAGAGAGGATACCAAGGCGTTCCCAGACCAGCTGGGAGACATAAGGGCCTTTTCCACTAGCCTCGCTTAGCCCTACACCACACCACTCAGCCCGCGTTTGAGCATTTTCCATTAGCCCCAGCACCAGTTAGCAGGTGCTTTTTTAGTACCTGATCCAGGGCAGGGTCTAACCGAGCTGAGTAGGGCTGAGTATGGCTGTGATGTGACTTTAACAGACTGGTCGCCGCTGATTGGTCAGGTCGTAACGTCACAAAAGCGACTTTTTCTGCTGAATTTACTACACGACCACCATTTGTAGTTGTTCAGCCAGTGAACACAGTGCGCGGCTTTAATACAGTATATTTTCACACTCTGAAGATGTCTTCTCGTAAGGCTATCCCTTGGTCAAACGAGGAGGTGCGCAATTTTCTTTCTATATTAGCCGACGATCGCATCCAGTGCAAGTTGGACGGATCTACTCGAAATGAAAAAATATACCAGCAGGTGTCCGAGCAGATGGGTTCCCAAGGGCACATCCGTACTGCCAAACAGTGTCGGAAAAAGCTGAAAAGCGATTACCGAGCAGTGAAGGACCACAGTGCTCGAAGTGGAGCGGATCGGAAGGAGTGGAAGTGGTTCGCTGAGATGGACGTGATCTATGGACATAGGCAGAGACATTGGGCTCGACACGGCCACAGTCACGGCCTTGGAAACCGTGGATGGTGAGTGTTTGATATTGCGCGTCTTTTCGGCAATTTATCCTTTCTGTGCCAAGCTCACTGTTTTTAAGAAATAGGAAGGTTGTTAGATTGTGGGTAATGGTTGTTACTGAGGCTTGCCTATTGTTTTGCAGCCAACTGCAGATTCACGCTTGCTTTGTGTTAAGTATTAGCGCGAACAAAACGCTGAATTGCGCTTATTGTATTCCGGTTAAAAACTTTAGAGTGTTGTGTACATGTTGCACTTTGGTAAGTTTTAAATTGCATGCATCTTTCTAGAATCGCAGTTCATATCACAGGGGTCCACCTCAGTGGACATGGACACACCGGACTCTCCTGCGTCTGCGTCTGCCTCTGCCTGTGCGTCTGCGTGTGCGTCTACTGGAGCGCCAGCTGAATCGACTCCCATGTCAGCCACATCACCAGCTCCATCTGGATCACGTTCAAGTGCCGGTAAGGCACAATAACCACGATTTTTTTTTTTGTTGAAACAGGTCCAGCGGAAACCAGGGTCGAAAATCCATCCATCCATCCATCCATCTTCTACCACTTAATCCTTTACAGGTAGTGGGGGGGCTGGAGCCTAACAAGTTATGTACCAAATTGATTAATGCAATTTCCTGTAGCTGCATATTAATTAATTGAAAATGTCTTTTTAAATGTACAAAAAGGTTATTCTTTGGTCTTCACTTATCGGTGTTCCACAACCCGGTCCCATTTTTAGGTGTGGTGATTGAAGTGCTGTTGTAACTCCTGTTTTAGAAAAACAAAGCTCATGAACTGCCGTTGAAATCAACATGCTTCATTGAAATGCTTCGCGTCAGCTGACTGTATTAACCCATTCAGATTTCTGCGGCCACACTACAAGCAACTATTAAACATTACCCATCCATCCATATTCTTAATCTTAATCCTTTAGTTTTGCAGGGGGGCTGCAGCACCCTGCGTGTTGCAAAATCCGCTCTACTGAGGGGCAGCAACATGACACTTCAGCTTATATACAGCAATGAAGTATAATATAATAGTAACATTCCACCACAGACTTTCACCAGTGTAATTCCATAATATATGTAGTGATCCAGCTTTAACAACCATGCCTTTCTGTCTTTCAATGTAGCCAAGAGGAAAAGGAACAACTCCATCGCTGGCCTTACATCAGAGATGGTCAACATGCATGACGAGGAGATGTGGCTCTTAGAACAGCAACATGACCAGCGGCAAGAACACCATAAGGAGTACATGCAGCATTTGCGACAGGTGGCCGCAGATGTGCGGGCAGATTTGCGTGAAGCCCTGGAGCAGGACGCTGTGTTACAAAGGGACGAGCTCGCAGAGATGTCATCATTCAACAGAGATTTCCTGACCCTATTTGGCATTCTTGTGGATGCATTTAGCAGTCGGCATGTCTAACCATGTCTCCCCACGCCCAGTCTGTTTTTTTTGTTTGTAAATTTTGCTTCTGGAATAAAATTGTATTGTTGCAGTCTATTCCGTCATGTAGCGATGGCCGATGGCCGTCCTCTGTAGTGAGGGGGGGGGGAGCCGCGGTGACAGCGTTGCTGTGGAAACATGCCACATCCGAGTGTAATCCGTTATGTAGCGAGGGCCGATCTACGTCCTCTGTAGCGGGGGGGTGGGGGGACAGCCCCCCCCCACACACACACAGACACAGCCCTGAATGTGACCTTTCATTTGAGCCCAAAAATGAAGCTTCTATGTTGAATCATTCAAAAGTTATAGACGTCTTTCTAAACTGTGCCATTTGGCACAATTTGGCACAGTTCCAAAACGCCTGGGAACAGCCTGAGAACAAAGCTGTGTAATATATTCATTTTTTGTGGTATTGTTACAAAACTTGGACCTCAGCTGGATAACACTTGGTTCTACATTTCTGTTGCATTTTCCAGCCGGGATCTGAAGCTGTGTGTTATTTGCAAGCATTTGTATCCAAAAAAACACCCAGGCCAAATTTATTTTCTTCAAGTTCACTATGTTTAGATGATTGTAACTCAGTGGCCGGAGCACTTAGAGAGATCATGTTTTTTTTGCCAAAAAATTCAAAGTGTTTTCTTTTAAATGAGACCAACCCCATGAAGATGCTGCAAAGGGTTGAAGAACAGCTTTCGATTTACTTTGGGCACATTTTTTTTTGGCGTTTTTAGGAAAATTGACCGGAGTGCAAGGGGTTAAGAAGGAATCTAGCAAAAATTTGGCACTAATGACAGTAGACACATCGGACGAGACACAACTGTGTTTTTGTGGCACACAACTGTTGTTACCAACAAGTTGTGCAAAATTTATATTCCCTTTTCCCAAAAATTAAAAATCAATTTGTAAGTAAAAGTGAGAGACCTTTACATGGGAATATGACATGTATCAGCACATGATTTATAGTTCAATTTGCATTTCCACCTAAGCAAAAGTGGCTTGTCGAGCTGGATTTTTGTGAAGATGGCCTGTGTGGTGTTTGTGCATGTAATTACATACAGTGGGGAAAAAAAGTATTTAGCCAGCCACCAATTGTGCAAGTTCTCCCACTTAAAAGATGAGAGAGGTCTCCAATTTTCATCATAGGTATACCTCAACTATGAGAGACAAAATGAGAAAAAAAAAATCCAGAAAATCACACTGAAGGATTTTTAATGAATTAATTGGTAAATTCCTTGGTAAAATAAGTATTTGGTCAATAACAAAAGTTCATCTCAATACTTTGTTATATACCCTTTGTTGGCAATGACAGAGGTCAAACGTTTTCTGTAAGTCGTCACAAGGTTTTCACACACTGTTGCTGGTATTTTGGCCCATTCCTCCATGCAGATCTCCTCTAGAGCAATGATGTTTTGGGGCTGTCGCTGGGCAACACGGACTTTTAACTCCCTCCAAAGATTTTCTATGGGGTTGAGATCTGGAGACTGGCTAGGCCACTCCAGGACCTTGAAATGCTTCTTACGAAGCCACTCCTTCGTTGCCCGGGCATTGTGTTTGGGATCATTGTCATGCTGAAAGACCCAGCCACATTTCATCTTCAATGCCCTTGCTGATGGAAGGAGGTTTTCACTCAAAATCTCACGATACATGGCCCCATTCATTCTTTCCTTTACACCGATCAGTCGTCCTGGTCCCTTTGCAGAAAAACAGCCACAAAGTATGATGTTTCCACCCCCATACTTCACAGTAGGTATGGTGTTCTTTCTACTCCAAACATGACAAGTTGAGTTTTTACCAAAAAGTTCTATTTTGGTTTCCTCTGGCCATATGACATTCTCCCAATCCTCTTCTGGATCATCCAAATGCTCTCTAGCAAACTTCAGATGGGCCTGGACATGTACTGGCTTAAATAGGGGGACACGTCTGGCACTGCAGGATTTGAGTCCCTGGCGGTGTAGTGTGTTACTGATGTAGCCTTTGTTACTTTGGTCCCAGCTCTCTGCAGGTCATTCACTAGGTCCCCCCGTGTGGTTCTGGGATTTTTGCTCACCGTTCTCATTATCATTTTGACCTCACGGGGTGAGATCTTGCGTGGAGCCCCAGATCGAGGGAGATTATCAGTGGTCTTGTATGTCTTCCATTTTCTAATAATTGCTCCCACAGTTGATTTGTTCACACCAAGCTGCTTACCTATTGCAGATTCAGTCTTCCCAGCCTGGTGCAGGTCTACAATTTTGTTTCTGGTGTCCTTTGACAGCTCTTTGGTCTTGGCCATAGTGGAGTTTGGAGTCTGACTGAGGTTGTGGACAGGTGTCTTTTATACTGATAATGAGTTCAAACAGGTGCCATTAATACAGGTAACGAGTGGAGGACAGAGGAGCCTCTTAAAGAAGAAGTTACAGGTCTGTGAGAGCCAGAAATCTTGCTTGTTTGTAGGTGACCAAATACTTATTTTACCAAGGAATTTACCAATTAATTCATTAAAAATCCTTCAATGTGATTTTCTGGATTTTTTTTTTTCTCATTTTGTCTCTCATAGTTGAGGTATACCTATGATGAAAATTGGAGACCTCTCTCATCTTTTAAGTGGGAGAACTTGCACAATTGGTGGCTGACTAAATACTTTATTTCCCCACTGTACCTGTCAAGTGATACGGTTTCGCCGTATTTTAATACGGGGAAAATGCAATTTTAGCAAATACGGGCGTATTGCCATTTCTGTACGCCAAAAAGAAAAATTTACGGGAAAAAAAATTATTGAGAGTGTGGAGGAACACGTCGTGTGTGACCCCCACAGCGTACGGGGCTGGCAGAGCGCTCAGTGTGAGCAATTATCACAACAGTGAGAGGTGTGGACTGATCATTATGCTGATGGCCTCGCACCTTCTGTTGTCCTGCGGCTCCGGAACAGAGAGGAATCGCTGGATGGATAAAGGCTTCTCCAGAGGGCCCTACACACTCCTTCTGTGTTCCATGTAGGAGGAGCATAAAAGTGACTGCATCGGGGATTTTCGACCTGAAGTCGCACTTCGCTACACAGGGCCACAAAAACTGTGTAGCCAAATCGAAAACGTATCGATCGATGGATGAACATTTTCAGCCAGTGAGAAAACCGACGCCTTCCAAATCCAATGCATCACTAGCAGAAGTGATGGTTTGTCATTTTGTGGCAGAGCACAATCTACCCCCATCGGTGGCAGATCACTTCTGGTCTTCCACCTGATCTGATCTGCCACTTCAGAAATGCTAGAGTCAGCAAAGGCTGCTACTTGGAACTATAACAAGCAGCATCAGTGAACATTTTCTTGTTTCAAGTTCATCCAAGTGCATTAGTGTAACAAAGCTGACAATTAAAAACTCTTTAATTCCAAGTGTATATACAGTATCTAGCTGACAGTTAAGAACTATATTCAGAATAATTCTTATTGTGTACTTTCAAATTAAGCAATCTACCTTGTGCTAATGTAAATTTGAAAAATATTTTTTATTTGTTTTTATTTATTTATTATTAATATCATTTATTTTTTATTTATTTATTTTTTATTTTATTTTTTTTGTGCTACTTGGCTTATTATTGTCACATTACCAAAAAGTTATGGCTCAAGATTGTGTCCATATAAGTGTACATTTGAATAAATATGTTTGAAATAGTTCATGTTGCAATTGCTGTTTGTTTAGTTGTTTGTTTTTTTTTCCTTCAGTTTTCTTTCATCTGCCGATAAATACAGTTTTTAAGTACTCAGTACAGGTGTGAAAGCCCCCCCCAATAAGGGAGGCATGAGGTATGCCTTGACAGGTATGTAATTACCCGTACCTTAACAGATAAGAGTTATGAACAACAGAGGACAGGTAGATGGAACATGCACAACATTTTATTTACAAAAAACATTTTTGAAATATGTATGCACATAAATGTGGACGAAATTACATTTCTACCTATTGCTAGACAAGTACTACATCACAGCATCTCGTATATCGGCTCCCTGCTCCTCTGCTCCCTGGGCCGCTGCCACCACTGGTTCATCTACTGCATCATCCAATGTAGTGTCAAACGTCTCTCCATGACTCTCACACAGATTGTGCAGAGCACAACAAGTCAGCACCATAGATTTCACCAGTTTCATGTCACAGTCATTCCTCTCTCCTTCCTCCTTCCTTCTCTCCTCGTCATCAGCCATTTTGTTTGTTGTGGAGGATTGTATCCGCGATCTTGTTCTTTTGGTCATTACCCAAAGCTCGTGACCATAGGTGAGAGTAGGAATGTAGATTGACTGGTAAATCGACAGCTTTGCCTTAGAACTCAGCTCCCTCTTCACCACAACAGACCAGTACAACGTCCGCATCACTGCAGATGCTGCTCCGATCCGTCTGTCAATATTCACAAGTGAGGGGAAAATGGAGCGAGAGATTGACCCCAAGATACTTAAATTCCTTCACTTGAGACAGGAGCCTGTCCCCAACCCAGAGAGGACAATCCACCTTCATCCGGCTGAGGACCATGGACTCGGACTCGGAGGTGCTGATTCTCATCCCAGCCGCTTCACACTCAGCACCAGTTAGACAAATTTGATTGGTGAAATTGGCGGAAGTTTAGGTTTGATGCACCTGAGAAAAGAAGGAATCTGCCCTGGTTTGTGGGTTGAAAAACCTCCAGGGGTCGACAAACCCATTTTGGTGCATAAACTCAGATATTGATTTAGCCATGGAGGATTGTGTGAGGGGGCAGCACGGTGGAGCAGTGGTTAGCACAGTGGCAGCACAGCAAGAAGGTCTTGGGTTCAATCCCACCCCCAGACCATCGGTGACCCTTCTGTGTGGAGTTTGCATGTTCTCCCCGTGTCTGCATGGGTTTACTCCGGGTACTCCGGTTTCCTCCCACAGGCCAAAGACACGCAGGTGAGGTTAATTGGCATCAACTGGGGATTCTAAATTGTCCTTAGGTATGGATGTGAGAGTGAATGGTTGTCTGTCTCTGTGTTGGTTCTGCAATGGACTGGACTGATGTGTCCAGGGTGGACCCTGCCTCTCACCCAAAGATGCTGAGATAGGCTCCAGACCCCCGTGACCCAAAAAGGATTAAGCGATAGAAGATGGATGGATGGATTGTGTGAGGAAACGAGAAGAAGGGTCTAAAGACGGTTTAGAATGCAATTAAGATCGCCAGCTAGAATTAGGAAATGTGTGTCTAAGAAAGGGAGAGGACTAAATAATCTATTCATAAAGTCCAGACTGTCCACATTAGGAGCATAAATGTTCACCAATAAAACAGGAGAGTGAAATAAGCTCCCTGCAATAATCAGCTATCTACCATTTTATCAGTTATGATTTTAGAAGTTGAGAAGGAAATTTTTTTTATGAATTAAAGTAGCTTCTCCTCTGGCTTTTGAGCTGAAAAAAGAAAAATATCAGCTACCCATGTGCATTTAAGTCTCCATGATCTTGGTCATGGAGATGAGTTTCCTGAAGAAACACTAGATCAGCTTTGAAGCGCTGAAGATGGGAAAACACCTTTGACCCCATTATTCAGGGAGGTTAAATACCGGTTTAACAGAGAGCTGAAGAGGGCTAAATCTCTATACTCAGAGAGACTCCAGCAGCAGTTCACTGCTAATGATTCAGCTTCCGTGTGGAGAGGACTGCGGCAAATCACCAACTATCGACCTAAGGCTCCTAAAGGTCAGGATGACAAAGCCCTTTGTCAAAGACTGTCCCAACACTATGCCCGTTTTGACACCTCGTCATCTGTGTCCAACTCCCCCCCTCCCTCCAGCTCCACAGCCTCCACATTCCCTACTTCATTTAAGGCACCCCCCCCTCCTCCCCCCCTCCCCTTATCATCAGTGAGCAGGATGTGCTCAAACAGTTCTCCAGACTGAACCCGCGCAAGGCCCCCGGCCCAGACGGCGTGTCTCCCTCCACCCTGAGACTCTGTGCGAAACAGCTGGCTCCTGTATTCACAGACATTTTTAACACCTCCCTTAAGTTATGCCACGTGCCGTCCTGCCTCAAATCCTCCACCATCATCCCTGTCCCCAAGAAGCCACGGATCACTGGACTTAATGACTACAGACCTGTAGCGCTCACCTCTGTAGTCATGAAGTCCTTTGAGCGCCTGGTCCTGTCCCACCTCAAGTCCATCACCACCCCTCTCCTGGACCCGCTGCAGTTTGCCTACCGAGCCAACAGGTCTGTAGACGATGCAGTCAACCTGGCCCTCCACTCCATCCTGCAGCACCTGGACTCCCCGGGAACCTACGCCAGGATCCTGTTTGTGGACTTCAGCTCCGCATTCAACACCATCCGCCCTGCTCTGCTCCGGGACAAGCTGTCCCTGCTCAACGTGCCTGACTCCCTCTGCAGGTGGATCATCGACTTCCTGACGGACCGGAGGCAGCATGTGCGGCTGGGAAAGTCTGTCTCAGACTATACTAGCATCAGCACCGGATCACCCCAGGGCTGTGTACTTTCCCCCCTACTCTTCTCCCTTTACACCAACTCCTGCACCTCCAGCCACCAGTCTGTCAAGTTGATCAAGTTTGCGGACGACACCACCCTCATCGGGCTCATCTCCAACGGCGACGAGTCCGCCTACAGGAGAGAGGTGGCCCAGCTGGCGTCCTGGTGCAGCAATAACAACCTGCAGCTGAACGCTCTGAAGACAGTGGAGATGATTGTAGACTTCAGGAAAGTCACTACTCCTCTGCCCCCCCTCACCCTCTCAGGCTCTCCCATCACCACTGCTGATTCCTTCCGCTTCCTAGGCACTACCATCACCAGGGACCTCAAATGGGAGCTGACCATCAGCTCACTCATCAAAAAAGCCCAGCAGAGGATGTTCTTCCTGCGGCAGCTGAGGAAGCTCAAGCTACCCACCAAGATGTTAGTGCAGTTCTACACAGCCATCATCGAGTCCATCCTCACCACCTCCATAACCGTGTGGTACGCAGGAGCCACTGCCAGGGACAGACTAAGGCTGCAGCGCGTCGTGCGCACTGCTGAGAAGGTGATCGGCTGCAAGCTCCCATCTCTCCAGGATCTGTACATCTCCAGGACCCGGAGGCGTGCTGGCCGGATCATAGCCGATCCCTCACACCCTGGTCACGTACTGTTTGCCCCCCTCCCCTCTGGTAGAAGACTTCGGTCCATCCAGACTAAAACCTCCCGTCACATGAACAGCTTCTTCCCCTCTGCCATTAGACTGCTGAACACTAAGTGACTCTCGTGCACCATGTACAGCAGCTCAACCAGACTCATGTCAATCATCACTGTTTTCTTCCTGCATTACCGACTGCACTATATAGTTCTCCACAGTATCTGCTGCTGGCTAATATATATTTTAACTGTTGACCAGTATCACTTAATCTTATCCTACACTTTATTACATGTATAGTTTATTTCTCTTATCTTATCATGTTTAATGTTGCAGCATTGTACCGAGACAAATTCCTAGTTTGTGTACTACATGAACAATGGCAATAAACCTGATTCTGTTTCTGATTCAGTCCTTTAACATTCCACCTGAAAAATCTATTTGAGGAACCACCTTCTAACTTTTGTGAACTAACAGACATCTAATGAAATATTTGGAGAGAAGCTAAATAAGAAATCCCCCCCTAAAGAAGGGAAAAAAGAAGTGGGGGGGAAATAAACTAAAGTCCAGATCCATCCCCCAGGTGAACCTAGTCTGTGTTCGTCCCCAAACGATGGAACAGCAGTGCTGACTCCAATAGGAGTCGTCTCAGAAATCAGACTGACTCCTATATGCAACAAGAGCTGAGCAGATTTTATGAATAGAATTTAGTCTTTAAGTCCTTCAGTATAATAGTATATATTATAATATTGTTGTACAATATTCAATCTTGCAATAAAAGTGGGGAGGACAAAGTTGAGCTGCTGACCTTCAGTGATGAGCAAAGACTTGTTCATCTGTCAGCCAGTCTCACAGCAGCCCATTATCCTCTACATTCATTTTTCCAACACATCTACTGTGGTAGAGAAGGCAGAGAGGACTGAGAAGATGAACTAAATCATTATTCATCTGACAACACAAGACAAGTGGAATTATTGAAACTTTCCTGTCAATCATTCCATCAAGGTTTCATCTGTGTCACGTGACCAGTGAGGTTAACTGGATGCTGTCAGTGTGGAGGTTACTGATGAGAAATAATTACTGCAATAATCAGAGACACTTTACCTTATTAATCACATTCATAGTTCAAACATGGAGAGTTTATTAAAGACATTGACCTTTATTATGTTTCAGCTTCAAACTCTGACATTCAGCAGTTTGTGCTTAATAGTGAATAATTATCATTTAATATGTCAGAAAAGTCTCAGCTTGTCGTGTTCAAGTGTTTCCAGTTTAGACTCAGTGATGAAAAATAATCCACAGAAAGTGTGAGAACTTTCATTTTTCTTCCCTGAGTCAGTCAGTTGTTCCTGAACAAACAGCAGTTCAGCCAGTTAAACCCACATTTGCAGACTAACACAGAAACCAAGTCAAACTGCTTCAGTGTTTTAATCCTCTGCTGCTCCTACTGCTGACAATTGATTAGTTTGAAATCAGTGACTCTTGTTAATGTGAAAGTTGATCCAACAAAACACCAAATGGGAGGCACCAAATGTTTTCTTGACCCTAGGGCACCATGTGACCCAGGACCGCCCCTGTATATTTAACATCATTAATGTGAACTTTGTTTCTATTCAGGACTTTAGGGCTTCTGAACTCCAGTGTGATTCTATCAAGCTGATCTCACCACTTTACTACCTCTGTTAAACATGTTTGATTTTCATCAGAGCAGTTTAACGTTCCTCAGAGGAGGAATCAAACTCTGACAGACAGAGCTGCAGGAATGAGGCGGATCAAACCACAAACACCAGTTTTCTGCGTCACTTTACAGAAGTGAAAGTTCAAGTGTGTGAGAGCAGCAGCTCAGACGTCCTGTTTGTCTGTGAGAAGATTCAGCCGAGTCCATCAGGTTTTTCTCTACAAACACTGGTGAGTCCAACATCTCCTGTTTCTACACTTCACTCTCTTCATGCTGACTCAGCACAGTCACACTGGTCCCAGTAGAAATATGGTCACTGGGCCACAGATCCACTGTGGAAACATGGAGCTGCTGTTTGAAACCGTCTCTCTGGGTCACTTCTCAGCACTTTGAAAATCTCTGCAAACCTCCATGATTGTTGGACTTTAGTCAGAATTCAGCCTTCCTCATGTCAGAAACAGACTGCAGCAAATGGTCCATAAACCAGTCTGTTTCCTTTATTGTTTCACAGTAAAACTGAAAACCACAGGAAGGCTTTTATTGTGAAACAATCAAAGGAAATACAAAAGAAAAGCAGCTTTGTCAGCAGATAAAAATAGAAAAAAAATCCTAAAATGTCATTAGTTTTAAACTCACTTAAACAAGAATCAATTTTTCATTCATTTTTATCAGCTTTTTACATGTACAATGTTTATACTGTTAAACACTCTTAAACTTGTAAATGTATTTTTAAGGTAAAATCTCTGCATCACATTTTAAACAACTTTAACTGAGCAAAGTAATGAAGAAGATCTACAGATATAATCAACTGCTACTGAATCAGCAATAAATAGAACAAGATTTTTAGTTTCTTTGTTGTTCCTCACAACCCAAATTCTCTCACTTTGTGTTGACTGATTTGATGGTATTTGTATCCTGAGATCAACTCCAGCAGAGAGGTGTCAGAAACTCAGTGATTGTTACAGGAAGTGACTGATTCAGGCGTTTCTTCCAACAGATGTGAGCTACCAAATGTTCAGTTGAGAGCGTCAAGAATTGTGTCGAGACCATTTTTAGAGTTCTGTGGGGAATGTCTCACATTTGACTTTTTATTCCTCTAATTTTCCATCTTGTTCCAATATTAACAACAGAAATCAACATGAACAGACCAACACATTTGTAATTACAGCAATTATCTGGGTGAACTGCTGTGTTATCTAACAGAAATGTAGGGGTGCCAATAGTTTTAGATCTGACTTTTTAATGAAAATTACAAAGAGATACTGTTAAAAATCTGTCAGAAGCAAAGATGTTAAAGTGTGAATGTGATCTTTGGTCTCATGTGGATTACTGTACATACACTGACCTGATTATTAGAAACATGTTTGAGAAGAACAGGATGGATATGACAGGAAAACAACACTAGAACTTTAGTTGATGTTTTTATTCTACATCAAATTATTCTGTTTCTCCCTCAGAGTTCAGTCATGTCTGCTGCCACCAATCTGCCATCTGAAGATCACTTCCTGTGCTCCATCTGTCTGCATGTCTTCACTGATCCAGTCTCCATACCATGTGGACACAACTTCTGTAAAAACTGCATCACTCAGCACTGGGATGTTGGGAACAGCTGCCAGTGTCCCATGTGTAAAAAGAAATTCAACATGAGGCCTGAACTCCATATCAACACCTTCATCTCTGAGATGGTTTCTCAGTTCAGACGTGAATCTCAACAGAAATCCAGCAGCAGCAGCTCAGAGCAACAAGCTGCCAAACCAGGAGAAGCTCTGTGTGACGTCTGCACTGGAACCAAACTGAAGGCCCTGAAGTCCTGCCTGGTGTGTCTGAGCTCCTACTGTGAGACTCACCTGGAGCCTCATCTCACAATGAAAGGGTTGAAAAGACATCAGCTGATGGATCCTGTGGAGAACCTGGAAGGGAGGATGTGTATGAAGCATGATGAACCTCTGAAGCTGTTCTGTAAGACCGAGCAGACATGTATCTGCATGCTCTGCTTCTGCTCACACCACAAGACCCATGATGTTGTTCCTCTGAGAGAAGAATGTGAAGGAAAGAAGGCAGAGCTGGGGAAGACAGAGGCTGAAATGCAGCAGATGATCCAGAAGAGACGACTGAAGATTGAGGAGATCAAAGAGTCGGTGAAGAAGAGTAAAGATGCTGCAGACGGAGAGAAAGCAGAAGGTGTTCAGGTCTTCACTGCTCTGAAGGAGTCTGTTGAGAGACGCCTGAACGAGCTCATCAAGGAGATAGAAGACAAACAGAAAACAATGGAGAAACAGGCTGAAGACTCCATCAAAGATCTGGAACAGGAAATCTCTGAGCTGATGAAGAGGAGCTCTGAGGTGGAGCAGCTCCTAAAGTCTGAAGACCACCTCCACCTCCTCCAAAGCTTCTCCTCCCTGAAAGCTGCTCCACCCACCAAGGACTGGACAGAGGTCCGAGTCTGTCCTCCATCATATGAGGGGACTGTGGTGAGAGCTGTGGCTCAGCTGGAGGAGACGATCAGAAAACAGATGAAGAAGGAGCTGATGGAGGCTGAGCTGAAGAGGGTCCAGCAGTCTGCAGTGGATGTGACTCTGGATCCTGATACAGCAAATAAGTGGCTCATCCTGTCTGATGATGGAAAACAAGTGAAGCATGGTGATGAGAGGAAGAATCTACCAGACAATCCAGAGAGATTTTCTCTGTATGTCTGTGTTTTAGGAAATCAGAGTTTCTCTTCAGGCAGATTTTACTTTGAGGTTCAGGTTAAAGGAAAGACTGACTGGACTTTAGGAGTGGCCAGAGAGTCGATCACCAGGAAGGGAGAATTCACACTGACTCCTCAGAATGGATACTGGACTGTAATCATGAGAAATGGAAATGAATACAAAGCCTGTGAAAACTCTTCAGTTCGTCTCCATCTCCAGTGTGGTCCTGAGAAGGTGGGGGTGTTTGTGGACTATGAGGAGGGTCTGGTCTCCTTTTATGATGTAGATGCTGCAGCTCTGATCTACTCTTTCACTGGCTGCTCCTTCAACCACAAACTCCTCCCATTCTTCAATCCTTGTCTGAATCATGGAGGTAAAAACTCTGCTCCTCTAGTGATCACTCCCATCAATCAGTAGAAAACTGATTTGACATGAAATCAAAACTGGAAACATTCAGTGAAGTCGGTCTTTTTATCTCTTCAAACATATTTCAGCCTCACTATAAAGCTAAAAGGACATGCTCTTTTTTCCTGTTGAAACTGCTCAGTTTCTTCTACAACTTTTTTGCCTCATAAATGTGTTTATTTTACTCTTAAATTTCCACCTTCTTTCTTTGAAATTTCTGTGTCTCATAAATTTGAGGCTCTTTTAAATTTGTGACTTTAAACTTTTTCTTCAGCTTAATTTTTTTCTCATAAATATGAACCTTTTTCTTCTAAAGTGACATTATTAATCTGTACAACCACTGATTTACAGCAGGAAGGGAACATTTATTCTGATTTTCTCTGAACTCATTTTAATAATAAAACAGAGGAAACACATTTGTTCACAATCAAGAATCCTTCAGAGGAACTAAGGTAATAAATGTGGACAAACACTGATTTTAACAGTTTAACCATCACAAACAAAGATGACATTTTGTTCATTGATTTACTTTTTAATAATAAAAATATGTTCAAAAATGCTGCTTGTTTTCTCAGCTGTTCTCACTAATGTTGCATTTATGGAGCTGCTGATCTTCTGCAAATCTGACTGAATGTAGTTAACAAGAACAAAAGAGTCGATGCAGTTTTTGGTCAGTCTGGACTGTTGGAAGAAATAAATTAATCATTAGAATTTCAGTCTTTTAAACTTTTCTTTTCACTGTTTTCTGCCAGAAAGTTGTCAGACTTTGAAAAAAACGATTTTGCTGTTTGACTTTCAAGTTTTTGAAGGTGTCAAAGATCAGCTGGTGTCTGGTTACCTGTTGGACTTTAATCTGGTTCGTCACTGTGTGAAACTCTGATTTTCTACAATGATGGAACTGAGCAATAAAATGGATGAAAACATGACTCCAGAGTTCTTTGAATCACATGTAGATGTGTGATGAAGCTCCTTCTGAACTGCTGCAACACTGCCTTTAATTAGGCCTCATCATGTGAAATAGGATCAAAATGGTTTATTAGTGATCATGAATTCTTTTCACAACTTCTGTGTCTGACTAAATCTCATCTGATCCATGTGCTGCTCAAGGAGTTCCAGGGAGAAAAGTGGAAGAAAAATCAAGATTCCAAAACCAGACTGAACAGTAGAACCATTTGGATTTAGAAGCAGAAAGTTCCAGCCTCCTTTTTCCAGTAATGCATTCTTCAACAGTGGCTGTGTAGATTGGCTAAATATTCAGAAAGACGCTGCAGACGTTTGAAGTTCACAAGGACACATTCAGACTTTGAAAAGTTTCACAGATTTGATAGAGCAGAATACAGTGGTGTGAAAAAGTGTTTGCCCCCTTCCTGATTCCTCATTTTTTCTGTTTGTCACACTTAAATGTTTCAGATCATCAAACAAATTTAAATATTAGACAAAGATAACACAAGGAAACACAAAATGCAGTTTTTAAATGAAGGTGTTTATTATTAAGGGCAAAAAAATCCAAACCTACATGGCCCTGTGTGAAAAAGTGAGATTTCATTAGATGTCTGTTAGTTCACAAAAGTTAGAAGGTGGTTCCTCAGTTAGATTTTTAAGGTGGAATGTTAAAGGACTGAATAATGCGGTCAAAGGTGTTTTCCCATCTTCACCGCTTCAAAGCTGATCTAGTGTTTCTTCAGGAAACTCATCTCCGTGATCAAGATCATTGGAGACTTCAGTGCTCATGGGTAGGTGAACCATCAACCTCTCCAGTTTCACAAAGAACCCAATGGTTCTGTCTGAGAATTTGGTTCCAGTTTAGACGTCATTTCAAGGTTTTATCACCCTCTAGTATGATGCCCAGACTTAAAAATCATCTATTTTTACCCTCACTTACCATCTTCTCTTTTCATCAATGGCATAATCATGGTATTAAAACCTTCATAGATCTTTACCAGGATGGTTTATTTGCCAGCTTTTCACATTTAGCTTCCAATTTCAATTTACCTCCATCCCACTTATTCCTCTATTTCCACATTAGGCGCTGTGCCTCAACTCTTTTTTCCTGCTATCCTCACCTCCCGGCTAATCAACCTTGGCATGACCTTTTGACCTTTGAACTTAATCAAAAATTGCTGATTTCTAAAATTTATGATGCACTTATGGCATTTGATACTCAGTTGGTTGTCAGAAATCAAACTGCATGGGAGCAGCAGCTTGGTACCGTTTTGTCTGATCAGTGGTACTCAACTGACAGAAAGACAGAGAAAAACCACATTAAATGTGAATTGTCCAGCTATGAGGACGACTGTTGCTGGAGCTGCTCAACCTGCCAGACTGAGGTCCTGGGTTGATGGTAGAGAACTCCAGTGACTCGGTCTACGGAGACGGCCTGCTGATGTCCTCATGAGCGACAAATGCTGGCCCCATATGCTGGCCTCCCTACGCCATGAGCAGATAGTTCTCCACACTGCAGTCTAAACTTGGCTCAATAACAAAGTGGAGCGGGGTCTGATCCCTGGAAGGGTGTGTTGACCCTGCTGACCAGTGTGTTCGGGATGTGCACGTTGTGGTGCGTGCGCGGCAGGATGAAGGACAGGAAGGTGTGGAGGAGGGCCGGCTCAGAGACGGAGCGCAGGAACGGGTCCAGGTACGCTGTGGTGGTCGTCACCTCCTCCACCGTCAGCTGCACACAGACACATGAATGTTTAGAAACGCAGACCAGCGAAGCTCTGAGGACGTGAGGAGCAACAATTTCTCACGCAACTTTTTCCTCACAAATCTGACACTTGCTTCTTGCAAAACTGAATCTTTTTCCTGATATATTTGCAACTTTTTTCTCCTAAATTAATTTTTTTCCTTAGTAATTTGCCATTTTTTTCTCAGTAAATTTTCTGCTGTTTTTATCATAGATTTGCAACTTTTTTCTCAAAAATTTTCCAACTTTATTCTCATGAATTTTTGATTTCTCTCTTAAGTTTGCAAATTTTTCTTGTAAATTTTCAACTTTTTTCTTGCAGATTTGGAACTTCTCAGAAATTTGCGACTTTTTTCTTGTGTAAATTAGCAACTTTTTTGTCATTAATTTTCAACTTTTTTCTAATTAATTTGTGATTTTTCTTCTGTAAATCTGAAATTTTTTTTTGTAAATTTTCACCTTTTTTCTTGTTGATTTGCAACTTTTCAAAAATTTGCAACTTTTTTCTTTTGTAAATCTGCAACTTTCTTATTGTATATTTGCAGCTTTTTCCTAAAAATTTGCAACTTTTTCACATAAATTTATTTTTTTCCTGATAAGTTTGCCATTTTTTCTCAAAAAATCTTCTAAATTCTTTTCAAAAATTTTCAACTTTTTTTCATTAAGTTGTGATTTTTCTCTCATAAATTTAAAAAAAAAATTGTAAATTTTAAACGTCTTTCTTGCAGATTTGCAACTTCTCAGAAATTTGACTTTTTATTTTTGCAGATTTGCAACTTTTCTCTCATTAATTTGTTTCTTTCTCATAAATTACTTTGCTGTCACACATTTGCAACTTTTGTGCAAAGTTGCAACTTTTTTCTTAAAAATCTGCAACTTTTTTCCTGTAAATTTCCAACTTTTTCCTAAAAAATGTGCAACTTTTTGTAGTAAATCTAGAACATTGGTCTGGATGCTGTTTCCATTTTTATTCTGTATAATTCCATTATAATTTGCAAGGTGGCGATCAATGGAGGAAACTTAGGAAAATGAAGTCACACATTTACAAGAATGAAGCTACAATTTTATGAGGAAATCCACCACATTACAAGGAAAAAGTTGGACAATCTGAGATGTTAAATTTACTGGAACATCGCTAATTTACATTAAAAGTTTTTAAACTCAAAAATATGAAATGTAAAAACCTGCAAATCTGCATGACAAAAATCACAAATTTACAGGAAAAGTTAAAAACTAAAAGAGGCAAATTTCATTTAAAAAGAAAAAGCTGCAAACTTTAGAAAAGAAAAATAAATGTATTTACTAAAATAAATCTACAAATGTACAGGAAAAAAGCCTTTAATTATGAATAACTCAAAAAATAGCAACTGGTCACATTTATATGAAAAAGTTGAATATTTAAGAGAGAAAAAAGCCCATTTGTGACAAAAGAGAAATCTTAAGTTAAAAAAATCAAAAATTTGTGAAAATAAATTTACTTTGCACACTTACACATAAAGTCACAAAATCTATGCATAAACAGCAGCAAATTTACAAGAAAAAGGTGAAGCTGCATGTTATCAGGCCTGATTATAGCAGATATTGAAAAAATCCCATAAATGTAGAAAAAAGCTGCAAATTCACTGGAAAACTCGGAAGTTTTTGACAGAAAAATCTGCATATTTAAGAAACCTCTCCTATTACTAACATTCACAGGCCAGTAATAAGCTTCAAATTCATCAGAAATAAAGAGCAAATTTATCAGTAATATGTTTCAGTTCTCTGCGGATTTTGCTCAGCAGAGATGACCCCTGACCTACAGGAAGCAGCAGCCAACGGTGATAAAGCGCGACACCTTGTGGAGAGCGGGAGCAAGTGCAGGCAGGAGGAAACCGTTGTGGATGTCGCCGAGCAGCTGGGAGCGGATGGAAGGATGAGCGACCTGAGGGAAGGAAAATACAGACGCACATGATGTGAGAAATGGACCGTATGGTGGTCGTCACTAATATGCAGCAGATGTGAGCATCTGTGCAGGATGTTACTGTGGCAGGGCGGTGGGTTGGAACAAAAAGCACCACAGCGCCACCTGGCGAATTTGGCCCCAGGAGATAGTTTCTACCACCAAGACCTAAAAGGTCACAGGTTCGTTGCCCACACGGAGCAGTAGACGTGATTCCATTAATAACAATCATTTTTATTAAACAATTAAAAAGAAAGCAATCATCAGTTAATTAAGACCATAACAACAGCTTGTTGCCGACAAAGAGTTTTAACTTCAAATAAATTTCTACTAAGAAACCAAACTGCCAAAGACCAGGACTGGGGCTGACCGGGAGGCGAGCCGGAACAGGGGACAAAAAAGGGTTTTCAACTCAACACCAAGTGACTGAACAACAACCAGACCAGCAGCTGCTGTCCTGCAACCATCCATCCATCCATCTTCTTCCGCTTATTCATTTTCGGGTCGCAGGGGGGCTGGACCCTATCCCAGCATCTTTGGTCAGAGGCAGGGTCCACCCTGGACAGATCGCCAGTCCATGGCAGGGCAACACAGAGAGACAGACGACCATTCACTCTCACAGTCACACCTAAGGACAATTTAGAATCCCCAGTTTTGATGCCAATTAACCTAACTTGCATGTTTTTGGCATGTGGGAGGAAACCGGAGAAATCCCGGAGTAAACCCACTCAGACACGGGGAGAACATGCAAACTCCACACAGATCACTGTTGGTCAGGGGCTGGGATCGAACCCAAGATCCCCCGGCCAAGGGTGAGTTGCTGTGCTGCCGCAGTGCTAACCACTGCTCCACCGCGTCGCCCCAAAACAGCAAAACAGATTTTACAAAAAAGGGTAAATTCGGCCAAAGTCACTCGCCACTAGAGGTGACTAGAGCTCTTCAAATATTTTTAGATCTTCTTCAGCTCCAAGCAGAGCAACTGCATGTTCTGCCCTTGCTAGCTTTCAGAAGCTAATGTGGTTTGTGTCGAGGTCTCTTTTAAATACTGAAAAAATTGGTTTAATTTTTCGGTATTTAGCCACATGAATGAAGTACTTGGCCAGAAGTATCAGGTTATTTAGTATTAAGTCTCTGTTCTTGTCCATCATGGTGACACCAAATCCAATCTTGTTCCTTGTGAGGGGAGCTTGTAGAGGGATTGTTGTCCAGAACCAGTCTTGTAAATCCTCCCAAAATGTCATGGAGTAGGTACAGAAGAAAAAAACATGATCAGCTGTTTCACTTTCACCAAAGCTACAGTTGTTGTGGTCTCTGTTAAATCTCACTCTTAGCAGTTCATTGGATGGATAAATGTTGCTTAGAATTTTAAAATGGATTTCTTTAGTTTTAGGGTTTACTGGATAACTGATGTATTTGGTTCTCAATTTTTTAATGTCTGATTGTGGGAATAGCTGCATTATGGAATTTCTATTTGATCGGATAGGATACAATAAGTTATTCAAGTATTTACGTAATGATTTGTTTGAAATTGTATCTTTTACAAAATGCTGTCCATCAGTTTGAAGGGGAGGTAAATTTATAGGGAGTGATAACTTATCCATATTTTGAGCTAACATTTTAATTGAAGTGGGAATAGCTTTGACGACTTTTTAAATTGGGCCCGTGAACAGTCTAAGCTGTAGTTTGAGCAGAAGGTTTCATCTGATCAGAAGTGTCCCTGGTCATTCATCAGGTGAGTTCCAGACCAAATGTTTTTCTCCATCCAGTCCTGCCAGTAGAGAGACTCACCATTGCCCAGTACATGTCTGTTGTTCCAGATGGGAGTCTGGTGTGGCCTGAAGTTATGTGTGAACATCAGTTTCCAGTAGAACAGCAGCTGTTTGTTAAAAGACGACAGTTTAACTGGCAATTTTTCAATCTGAAAGTCACATTGGAGAATAAACTTCATACCACCCATTTTTTTTGAACAAGGCTTTGGGGAGACGGTACCAAATACCGTTTTCATTTAGCAGGAAAGATTTTAACCATTTTATTTTTAACACAGCATTTAAACATTCAAAATCTATAGCTTGTAAGCCACCAGCTTCACAGTCTTTAACAATTTCTGATTTTTTAATGTGATGAACTCGATTTTTCCAGATGAAATTGAAATTTAATTGGTTGATGGTCTTAATGAACTTGTTAGGTATAGCCATTGAATATGCTGGGTAGATGCACCTTGCTAAGGATTCCATTTTAGTTAGAAATGTTCTCCCAGAAATTGTCAAGTCCCTTTGTAACCACATATTTAACTTGGATTTACATTGGTCGATTTTCTCTTGTATGTTCAACCTTTCACTGATGTTACGATCTTTGGATACATGGATTCCTAGATATTTTACAGAGGATTTAATTGGGATACCATAAGCTTCTTTTAAAGACGTCGGACAGACGAAAATTCAATATCGCTAATTCATATCTCAAATTGTTGCCTGAGACGAGCTAAAGCGAACCGCACATGTTTTGGTGTCAACGAATGTCGCATAAGGTGACAATGCGCTCTTGAAGTATGCTGCCGTGGAGAGCTTGCAGACCCAGCCAAGCGATCAGCGGCTAAGATGGCCACTGACTGTGTGACGTCACCACCGGCAAACACACGCACACGGTCGCGGCCATTGCTGTGTTTTGCTTCATGCAACACTTGATGTTTACATTTTAAAATCGGCGATTACGGATATTTCTTGGAATACTTGTGGATTACGAATAGATTATTTATTAAGATTAGGATTTCAGGAATCGAATTAATATGGTTTGGCGTTGTGTTGTCTACGGGTGCAATAGTATAACCAGAGGAGTATGCGGTGAGTGTCCAAGCAATGGTTTGCATTGTCTTACCAAGTTATCAAATATTAGCATATTAGCGTATTCATACTAATCTAATATTAAATATTCAGTGCTGTATAGGGAGGTGGTTGTGCCTGTTTGATCAATTTACACTACCATTCAAAAGTTTGGGGTCACCCAGACAATTATTTTGTGTTTTCCATGAAAAGTCACACATACTTACCACCATGAGTTGTAAAATGAATAGAAAATATAGTCAAGACATTGACAAGGTTAGAAATAATGATTTGTATTTGAAATAATAATTTTTTGCAGATACTCAACCTGCTCAAAGGAAGGTCAGTTTTATAGCTTCTCTAACCAGCTGAACTGTTTTCAGCTGTGCTAACATGATTGCACAAGGGTTTTCTAATCATCCATTAGCCTTCTGACGCAATGAGCAACACATTGTACCATTAGAACACTGGAGTGATAGTTGCTGGAAATGGGCCTCTATACACCTATGTAGATATTGCACCAAAAACCAGACATTTGCAGCTAGAATAGTCATTTACCACATTAGCAATGTATATTAGATATTAGAGTGTATTTCTGATTAGTTTAAAGTTATCTTCATTGAAAAAACGGTGCTTTTCTTTAAAAAATTAGGAAATTTCTAAGTGACCCCAATACCATAAAATGGTGCCCATTATAACTGTGAAATGTTATTTATTGGAAGATAATAATTGCTATATGTGGAAACTAGTTATTTTCTTAATCTGTAGTGATACTCCATTGATTTTTGTATTTCTTTGGTATATTTCTGCTGTGTTTTCAAACATTCATACAAAGGTGGTATAGTATGTAATATTTCGTTTCAAATTGAGAAGAATTTAGTGTGTTCAAATTATTCAAATGTATATGACATGCGACTTTGATGAATGCTGAACTATGAGAATTATAACATTGACATGAACATTAATAAACTCAATATATGATTTTACAAAACTTTATTTAAATATCATTGTTCACAAATCTAATCTTGGTAGGCAAAATCCCTTGTAGTGATCAGATGGGAATGTTTCTCTGATGAGGCTCACAGCACAGGCAGGCAACAGAACCCTCACTTCTTTCCCAAGAAATCCCCAACACCACCGGACCAGTTGCCTGTAGGCTATGAATCTGTATCGCCTGAAAAATATGGGGTTGGCATTGATTATTCCATTTGCATTGATTATTGAATGTATTGAATGATTTGTTCATAATTCATCTGGAAAATTAAATCACATGAATAAATATTGTTTATAAACTCACTCGTGTTGACTTGCGTCTTGATCACCATATTGCTGTCTGTAGGCCAGATAAGCTGTCTGTAAAACCCAGATGTGAAGACAGACAGAACGGAAACCTGGGTGATCAGTGATCCACTTTGGTAGATTATCATCGGTGTCTCCACAGCCCTTCAGTTCTTCTACTTTCTCCTTCACCTTCAATATCTCCTGGCAGCACCGACATTCACTTGATGTTGGCATAACCTGACATTTCTCACAAGTGCACCTGTGCAAAAAAATGGTATAATCAGATGCTTATAATAAACTAATGGCTCGTGGGAGTGCTATGTAAATTGGTCTATGAAGTTTGATTAGAAAAAATTAAAAACATGTAAAAAATTTTGAACGGAAAGAAAACTTATAGTAAAACAATAATGAATCACAATAATTCTTAAACATGATCCATCAATCTCTTAGAGAATTCTGTAGCTTTTGAGACAAGTATTAACATGATGATGATTAACAACATGTCATGACAAACTCGTAAAGTACACATATTATCGCTCACATAGATTATCCATTTATTTCGAATGAAAATGTTTCTAAGTGGCCAAATAAGGCAGCGAGTGACCAGTTGGTAGTTTTAGTTTGAAAATTAAGTGTGTGACCATGCATGTCGCCAAAAAAAAAATATTTCTAAGCATCATTTACCAAGATAAATCTTCGAGCCGATCCTCGTCAACGTGGTCTGTTCCCGTCGCTGTTTCGTCTTCCTCCTCTGCCTCTGGCTCGAACAAATAAGGCTGAATACCCCCCTCAGCACCACCCAAAACTACTTCATCATCCGATTCATCATTTTCAATGTCATCTGTTATATTGAGGTCGTCAAACTCGAGAAAATAATCGCTGTCCGAATCACTTTGCTCTCGTTCGGCCATTTTCTTTGTATGGCTGCGATGACGTCACTAATGCCCGCACCTATCGAGAGATGGCGGTACTGCAGCCTCACTAAGTGAAGGCGGGGCTATGAGCAAATAAGGTCATTAATGGAAGCTGATGACACATATTAAATTGCGGGAATCGACAGAATAGAATATTTTCATAGAATCAGTTGATTGGTTCAATAAAAATATGTCACTGTCCGAGGCCTTTAAGGTAGAATCATGTATAGCCATTAGTTCACATTTACTTCCATTAAGTGTTAATCCTGACGCTTTAGAGAACATATGGCCTCTGTCAAACCATGGAAAGAATGGTAAACTATCGCCTTGTGTGGGTGCTTGAGTCTGAAGGCCTTTTAACTGATTACCAGTGTGGCTTCAGACGTGGTAGAAGCACTTTAGACCACCTTATCAGATTAGAGGCCTATATATGTGATGGTTTGATTAGAAAAGAACATGTAGTTGCTGTATTTTTTGATTTAGAAAAAGCATATGACACAACATGGAAATACGGTATTTTAAGAGACCTACATGGCGTGGGTTTTAGGAGACATTTGCCCTTTTTCATTTCAAACTTTTTGTCCAATAGACACTTCAGAGTCCGAGTAGGAGATCCCCTTTCAGAACCCTTTCAAGAACAAGGAGTCCCCCAGGGAAGTATCCTCTCGGTTACTCTTTTTAGCATTAAGATTAATAGTGTAGTTGGTGCTCTTAGACCAAATACCTTCTGTAGTCTTTATGTAGATGACCTCTGTATTTGCTACAGGGAGAAAGACAGGAGCACAATTGAAAAGCAGCTACAGCTGTGCATAAACAAGATTAATAGGTGGTCAGTCAGTAATGGTTTTAAATGTTCAAAATCAAAAACTGTCTGCATGCACTTTTGCCTGCTGCGGTCTCTTTACCTCGACCCTGAGGTTTTCATAGATGGAGAAGCTGTCAAGGTGGTAAAAGAAACCAAATTCCTTGGACTTTTTTTGATAATAAGCTGTCTTTTATTCCACATATAAAATTTCTACGAATCAGATGTTTTAAAGCCCTTGATATTATTAAAGTTTTGGCTAAAACTAAATGGGGTGCGGACTCTACTGTGCTGCTGCGTCTCTATAGAGCACTTGTAAGATCTCGGTTAGAGTATGGGAGCATAGTTTATGGATCAGCAAGGAAAACATACATCAGGACGCTAGAAACCGTCCATCACCAGGGGCTAAGGCTTGCCTTGGGGGCTTTCAGAACCTCTCCTGTTAAAAGTTTGTATGTTGAAGCAAACAAGCCTTCACTTCACAACAGGCACCTGAAACTGGCTCTCCAGTATATGGTTAAACTTAAAGCTGACCATAGAAATCCAGCCGACTCTGCAGTTTTTCACCCTCGATTTTTGCAGATGTATAAGGTCAGACCTAAGAGCATCACTGCTTTTGGACTCCGTATAGAACCTCACCTGGTAGAATTAAACCCTGATATGAGCAACGTAACACAGACACAGTTTTGTCCCATTCCTCCATGGAGTTTAAGGAAACCCAATATCATTCTGGATCTGAGCCAAAACAAAGACACTCACCCAAGGACACCCACCATGGCTGCACGGTGGCGCAGTGGTTAGCACTGCGGCAGCACAGTTTACCCTCGGCCGGGGGATCGCGGGGATCATGAGATCGAGGGTTCGATCCCTGCCCCCAGCCAACAGTGATCTGTGTGGAGTTTGCATGTTCTCCCCATGTTTGCGTGGGTTTACTCCGGGATTTCTACGGTTTCCTCCCACATGTGAAAAACATGCAGGTTAGGGAGTTAAGGGGCGCTTGCGCACGCAGCGACCGGCAGCTGGTGGCTTGTCACCGGACTGCAGAACAAATCTACCTACGGGTACAAAATAAGTCCAAAAAAAAAAAAAAGCGTGGACCAGCAGCAGATCTTGGACATAAAATGCCGTTTTCCTCACCATATTTCCATCTACTCAGATGGATCTAAAGTAGATGGCTCAGTCTCTGCTGCAATTGTCACCGGGCACAATCAGCATGGTTTGCGGATTCCCAAACAATGTTCAGTTTTCACAGCAGAGGCTCGTGCTTTGCTTCTAGCATTGGAACACATTGAGAGAACCAAACAACAGAACTCCTTCATTTTTACTGACTCCAGATCCTGTCTTCAGGTACTTGGGTTTTTAAAGACTGATCACCCCATTATTGTCCAGATTTTAGAGAAACTAGGTTTTTTACAGAAACATAATGTTAATATCATCTTCTGTTGGATCCCAGCCATGTTGGCCTGTCAGGTAACGAGCAGGCAGACAATGCTGCCAAGAGAGCCCTGACCCAAGAAGTCACTCAATGCCAGATCCCAGCCTCAGACCTCAGGCCTCTAATAACCTCCTATATTTTAAAGAAGTGGCAGACTGAATGGGACACATGCACTGCAAATAAACTGCATGATATTAAACCTGCCATAAGCCATAGACACTTGCATCACTTTCAAAACCGACATGATGAGGTAGTGAACACTAGATGCCGTATTGGCCACTCTAGGCTCACGCACAGCTTTTTATTAAAAGGTGAAGCACCACCATCTTGTCAGTTTTGCGGAGGTTTCTTTCTTTCATCAATAAAGCACATTTTACTTGACTGTCCTGCTCCCATGACAGCAAGACAACGATTTATACTGAAAAGTCACTGAAGGACATTTTTAATAAGGCACCACCAAAGAAAATTTTAGGGTTTTTAGCACATGTGCATCTGAAGCATCCTATTTAATTTTTCTATTTTATTGTATCTACATACGTATCTCACTGTATTTATTTATTCTTTCATTGATCATACTGTCTCTATATAATTTTTAACTCAATTTTCTTATTAGTTCTAATTTTGCCATGAAATAGCCAGAGATGCTGACATGGCACTAAACAAGAACACTCACTCACTCACTCACTCACTCACTCACTCACTCACTCACTCACTCACTCACTCACTCACTCACTCACTCACTCACTCACTCAGAATTTTTCCTCATCAATCAGTTTGTGTGTTTTCATAGTTCTGCAGGTTTTACTGCGTTTTTTTCCCTCCTAAATTTGTGATTTTTTTTTTGAATTGGTGCATTTTTGTGTTTCTGTATTTTCTACATTTAACATTGTTTTTTGTGCTAAAATATGAGGAACTGTACAGTTTTAAAAATAAACTTAGGAGTTTTTATTGGAAATATGTAAGTTCTTTTTAAATTAAAAAAATATTCAGCAATCTTTTCAATCATAAAACTTGCCTGGACAGGTTAAGTTCTTAACATGGAGACACGTTTTGTTCCTTTCAACAACTGAAGCTTTAAATTCAATTCAATTCAATTCAACTTTATTTATATAGCGCCATTTCACAACAACAGTCATCTCATAGCACTATCAACTGTAGGGGGAACCCCCACAGTTGCAGAAAGACCCCAGCAATCAGGCGATCCCCTGTGAGCAGCACTTGGCGACGGTGGAGAGGAAAAACTCCCTTTTAACAGGAAGAAACCTCCAGCAGAACCAGGCTCAGGGAGGGGCAGTCATCTGCTGCGACTGGCTGGGGGGTGAGGGGACAGAGAAGAAGAAAAGAACAGACATGTAGAGAGCAAACAGCACGATGGGGACTCAATCTATGGGAGAGAACAAACAGATGTTAATGACCAGCAAAAAAAAAATATTTCATAGAGAGTGAGGAAAGGAGTGAGGCCCAGTGCATTACTGGAGGTCCCCCGGCTGACTAAACCTATTAGCAGCATAACTAAGGGAGGGTTCAGAAACACATGATCCCTCCCTAATTGTAGGCTATATCAAAAAGGTAGGTTTTAGCCCTATTCTTAAAAACAGAGATCGAGTCTGACTCCCGAATCCAGATTGGCAGCTGATTCCACAGGAGAGGAGCTTGATAACTGAAGGCTCTGCCTCCCATTGTACTTTTGGAGATTCTAGGTATTACAAGTAAACCTGCATTTTGAGAGCATAGTGCTCTGTTAGGATAATATGGTAGTATCAGATCTTTTAAATAAAAAGGAGCCTGATTGTTTAGAGCTTTGTAAGTAAGAAGAAGGATTTTAAACTTAATTCTAAACTCTATGGGAAGCCAATGAAGGGAGGCCAGAACCGGAGAGATATGATCTCTCTTTCTAGTACCTGTTAAAACTCTTGCTGCAGCATTTTGGATCAGCTGAAGACTTTTTAAAGATGTTTTAGGACAGCCTGATAATAAAGAATTACAATAATCTAATCTCGAGCTAACAAAAGCGTGGATCAGCTTCTCAGCATCACTCTGAGACAAGATGCTCCTAATCTTGGCAATATTACGCAAATGATAGAAGGCAGTCTTAGAAACAAATTTAATATGTGAATTGAAGGACAAATCCTGATCAAAAATAACTCCAAGGTTCCTCACAGAGCTATTAAGAGAAAGAGTAACTGCATCCAAACTGAAAGTTTGATTTGGAAAGGAATTTCTAAGGTTTTTTGGACCAACAAGAATGACTTCAGTCTTATCTGAATTTAACAGCAGGAAATTACAAGTCATCCAAACTTTGATTTCCTTAAGACAGGCTTCTAACTTGGCTAATTGATTAGTATCATCTGGCTTCATTGACAGGTATAATTGTGTGTCATCTACATAACAGTGAAAATGTATACAGTGCTTTCTAATAATGTTGCCTAACGGAAGCATATATAAACTAAAAAGAGTTAAATAAATATGAACGTTGTTAAGATGAATGTTGAGCATGCAGAGGAACAGCTGGCCAACCACCGGCGAGGCAGCTGGGAGAGCCTGGGAGTCTACGCAGCGGACATACGGCTGCTGACACGGCGCAGCTACCCGGATTTTGAACCGGAGGTAGTGGAGAAGCTCGCCCTCCGGAACTTCATCAGGGGTCTCCACCCGGCCCAGTTCCAAAGCCACATCTGGATTAACGCTGCGAGCAACTGGGAGACTGCGGTGGCAGAAGCGGAGCGGGTGGAGCCGTTGATAAATTGTACGGCTGAGACATCGGCACCGAGACAGAGAGCCTTCCAGGCCACGGCTGAGAGCGAGGAGGAGGAGGAGCTACAGCAGATCATGGCGGCGTGCCCACGGAGAAGACGGCCACGGCGGCGCGGGGAAGGGTCCTTCTGCTGCGGGGAGCCAGAACACATCGCTCGGTACTGCCCTGCACCCACCCCACGACAAACTGGTGAGCTGTCACCACGTGTGGGCCGAACTGGACACTCACCAGGGATGTACCTACAGTGCAGCCTGGACAACACGCCGATCCAGGCACTGATCGACACGGTTCTACCATCTCCTTGGTCCGAACCGGTGTGCTGCCAGGCACAGACGAGACAGCACCGCAGGGGTGGGAACCCACCGGGCGCTGCGTCACCACAACTACTGGTGAGTGCATCAGATTGGAAGGGCAAAGAGTTCTCGTGGTGGGGGTGGCCGACCAGAACACAAACCACCCGTTCTGGCTGGCTGACATCCAAGATCCCTGCATTATTGGACTCCATCTGCGAGTGGAGCGTGAAGACTGACACTGTTAGACCGTCACTCCAGCTGGGAACCTGGACCATCACGCTCTGCAGCGGGACCCAGGGAAGGAACCCGGAGGCCTACGCGATCGAGGGACCACCAGGATGGACCGGACCAGGTGGGTCACCACGAGGACTGGACACAACGGTGCCACCAGCACGAGCAGAGGGAGCACGAGCACAGACAGGGACAGCGGGGGGGGGGGGGGGAGATCGCAGCGGAGCGGGTCAACGTGTCAGCAGAAACGCAGCAGGTGGTTGAGGAATTGTTCCAGCAGAGCTGCAGCGGGCTGGAATCAGGACAGAGACGCCAGCTGCGGGAACTGTTGGACTGTCATCACTGCCAGCGGGCAGAGGATGGAGACCAGGCCGTCCCACGGGCCGCTGCTCTCCGGACCACTGTGAGCAGGAATAACACAGCGGCACACAGTTCCCCTCGGATAATCAGGCAGCTCCCCCCAGCGATGACATCACAGAGGCCCTCGGCACGCAGCAGCTGCAGAGGGAGCAGGACAGAGATCCGGTCATTTCCCGGGTTCGGCAGTGGCTGGACGTGGGCCAGCGGCCCACCTGGGAGGCCCTGGCAGTGGCGGGGAGTCGGCAGAAGCGGGCATATGACTCCTGCTGCCAGGGGAGGGACTTTGCACCAGGAGATCGAGTCTGGGTTTTCTGCCCGGAGAGGAAAAGAGAACAATCACTGAAGTTGGCGAGCCATTGGTCGGGACCGTGAATGGTTCTGCAGAGACTGATGGATGTGGTGTACAGGGTGAGGCTTAAGAAAAGGGACCGGGTCGTGGTACTCCACCGTGACCGTCTCGCCCTGTACCAGCCATCCGCCCTGCTGGTGGTCGAGCCGGGGCCTTCACCCCAACCAGATACTCTGACCGAGACACAGATGGACACTGGCGGGCCTGTACGTGCTGGTCGTCGGCAACGGGGGCCGCCCCGACACCTGGACAGGTTCGTGTTGGACTTTTGAGTTGGACTTTCATTTTTATGGGGACAGAAACCAGTCCAGGGGGGGCAGTGTAACATCAGGGCTGTTTTAAGGGGGGCAGGGATTTTCCCAGCATGCTTTGCCAGCAGAGGACGTTATTTTCGTGTGTGTTAAAGTGTTATTACTGTGTCATTATACTGCTGGGTCATTATAACTGCGTTATAATGACCCAGCAGTGTTATAGGTAGAATTAGAACAGGAATGATTATGTGTCTGTGTAACCCTGATTGAAACGGAGGTCTGGGAGAATGACCTCCCCTCCTGTGTGTTCAGTGTTGTGTGTTTCAATAAAGCCTGTTTTGTCGCAGCCACCTGCTGCTCTTCTTGTGTGAACCTCGCATACGTCACAATACTATAATGAGATGTTTTTCTACAACAACGTGGAGGTGATGTCATTCTGACCTCATTACTCACATCTACAAAGTTCCTAGAAAGCGGCATCACAGTGTTGGGGAACATAACCTTTGCTTTTAAAAGGAACTCATTAGTTTAGCAGAAAAGTAATCCATTACATTATTGTGTAGCTACCATGGAAAGGAACACATTAGAACACTTTTACGTTACCGGAAATTAAGACTTTTTTGGGATTATACTCCAAAAAGAAAACAATCAGGGCATTTTCTAAATGACAAACTTCTAAAAAAAAAAAATTCTTTATTACAAAAAAAGAGAAAAAAGTTGCCAATAAGTTAAATGAAAAAGTTGCAAATTTATGTAAAATAAGTTGCAATTTTACATGGAAAGTTGCAGATTTTGTAAAATAAGTTTCAAATTTGCATGAAAAGTTGGAAATTTTTGTAAAATAAGTTCCAAATTCATTTATGTAAAAGCTGCATATTTACATGAAAAAGTTATAAATTTATTTAAAAGAAGTTGCAAATTTACATGAAAAAGTTGCAGATTTACATGAAAAGTTGTACATTTATGTAAAAGAAAATGCAAGACTCCATGAAAAAGGTTGATACTTTATGAGAAAAAAGTCTCAAATTTATCTGAACAAAGTTGCTAATTTGTGGAAAGAATGCTAATTGAGAGAAAACTGAAGGTGTGGACCAAGGTTCATATTAATATTCCAGTGTCTCCATTTAGTCTGGTTAGGTTTGGTTTCACACTGCTCCTTACTCAACCAAACTGAACAACTTTACATGATGCTCCTATATTTTGCTGTCATGACGACGTTTGTGTCGTTACTACAGACCGGCCGTTAGCAAACATGCTACTCACCCTCTGAGGTGTCGGGTGTGTCCAGAGATGAGACTCTGGACACACCGCTAACTGGATATTAACCCCTTAACATTCCAGCACATTTCCTGAATTTATGCAAAGAAAATCAAATTCTTTTCCAGCTGCTAGAACACCGGAAATTTAAAAGTTTAAATTTGCAACTTTTTCTCCTCAATTTGCAGCTTTTTTCCCTCAATTTGCAAGCAAATTTTTTCTCAAAAATTAGCAACTTTTTCTTGCAAATTTTCAACTTTTTTCCTGTAAGTTTGCTGTGTTTTTCTTGTAGAGTTGAAACTTTTCTTTTAAATTTGCTACTTTTTGCAGCTTTTTTCTCCGCAGTGTGCAATTTTTTTTTCAAAAATTTGCAACATTTTTCTTGTAAATTTTTTAACTTTTTTTCTCTCAAATATTTGCTTCTTTTTTCCTCTAAATTTGCAACTTTTTTCCTGTAGATTTGAAACTTTCCTTTGAAGCATTCCAGCCAGTTTCCCTAAATTTAGCAAATGCAAAGAAACTCAGATTCTTTCTTCACTGAGTGGCAGTAGAAAATCTGAAATGTTCTGCCCGCCAAACACCGGAAATTTCAGAGGTTCAGAGTAAACTGGTTCAGACTTCACCATATTATTGGCTGAACTAGTTTAGTGAGTCTAGAATATTATTAAGGTCTTCATTAAAACGGACGTTTGTCCTTCTTTTCACCGTGATGATTTTCGGGTGGCATTGCTCAACCAGTTTTTCCAAGTGGTTCCACAAACGGCCATATTGCCTCTCTCCCAGTGCTCCCACAGCTCATTTCCTCTCTGACTGGCGGCCTTAACTTCCTGGGTTTCGTCCAAAACTCTTTCTAAAAATTGCTCTGATGCTCTCAACAGGACCACGTTTCAGTTCCATCTGGACCACCTTTTTTTGGTGGAGGAAATTTTATTTGGTGCAGACCGAGGTTCAAGGGAGGTTTCACGCCTAAAATTTAGCTCCACATTAAACTGAAAAGTCTGAAAGTCTGGACCAAAGGTAACTGGTGTGAAAACAGCCTTAAGCCAACAAAAGTTGTGCTCCTTGTTTCTTCCAAAAGTGCTCTGATGTTCCTTTTTCCTCCACGTGTTCCCCCAACACTGCTGAGGAGGAAGCAAAGGTTTCAGGCTTGAAATGACCAACATGGATGTTGATTTGGTTCACAGTGTTTCTGCATCTTTGTTTCACACTTGAAACCAATAGATGTGTTGAGCCCATGCGGCGTTCTGACCGCCCCGCCGCCGCCTCTCCATGGCCTTTACCTTCACACTGAGACACTGACTGACAGTTTGGTTCCTTCACATCAGCGCAGAGATTGAGGCTGGAATCCATGCATTTAAAAAGAGCAAAATCCACCAGCAAAAACACACAAATTCATCAGATTATTATTTTTTTTACAAATTTATGGAAATAAATCACTAGAAAATACTGTAAATTTAGGAGAATAGCTTAAAAAAAATTATGAAAAAAAAGATGAATTTACTGGGAAATTTTCACAAATTTGTAAGGAAAGAAATACAACTTTACAAGAATAATTTAGCAAATTTACAAGAAAACAATTACAAACATATTTGAAAAAGGATCAAAATTTATTGGAACAAAGTTGCAAATTTATGACAAAAAGTTACAAATTCTTCAGAATATTTTTCAAATGTATGGAAATAAATCACTAGAAAATGCAGTAATTTATCAGAATAACTTAAAAATTATGAGGAAAAAAGATCAATTTACTGGAAAAATGTTGCAAATTTGTGAGGGGAAAAATACAATTTTCAAGAAAATTTTAGCAAATTTACAAGAAAACAAAATGACAAATGTATTGAAAAATGATTATAATTTTGGAGAATAAAGTTAAAGATTTATGAGAAAAGTTACAAAATCATGAGAATATTTTTTCACATTTATGACAATAAATCACTAGAAAATAATGCAAATTTATGAGAATAACTTTAAAAAATTATGAGGAAAAAAGGTCAATTTGAGGAAAAATGTTGCAAATTTGTGAGAAAAAAATGCAAATTTACAAGAAAACAAAATGAATGAATGAATGAATGAATGAATTTATTTCAGATAGTACAGGTTAAAAGAAACTGAATAATATAACAACAAGGTCAAATTAAACAATAACTCCTCTGATTATACAGTTCAACATAAGTTATCCGAAATGGGTGATGGCTGAAGCCGCAGCTTATATTGCCCACCCATATTCCATCCAAGAATTCAAAAGAGAAAAAAGAGAAAACAAGACAAGAGCGATTACAATTCAAAACAAATCTAAGACAAAATGTGACAGGGGAAAAAAAAAACAAAAAAAACACACAAATTTATTTGAAAAAATATTGAAATTTACTGGAATAAAGTTGTCATAAATTTATGAGAAATGTTTTAAATTTACATTAAAAAGTTACAAATTAAGAAGAAATGCTGCAAATTGAAGAAAAAAAGGTATAAAACAAAACACATTTATAAGAAGTTTGTACAAATTTATAGGAAAAAAAATCAAAGTAAAATTTTACAATTACAAATATTTTTTTTCAAATATGTCAGAATAATCTCACATTTTATGAGAATGAAATCTGAAGTTGAGGGAAAGAAAAGACTTTTTCCCCTTAAAATTTCGTTCAAATTTAAGGATATTTTTCTTTCAAATTTAAAAGAAAATGTTTAAAAAATGCAAATTTATAAGGGGAAAAGTTGCTTATTTTTACTATTATTGATAGACCAGTTTATATTTCAACCTTATGCAAATATGAGGAAAAGATTAGCAAATTTAAAGGGGGGATGGTGCAAAGTGACAAGAAAAGTTGCACATTTAAGAGTAAAAGCCTCTCAAAATTGTGATAAAGAAAATATGTAAGAAAAAAATGTGATTTTACAAGAAAAACCTGATCTTGCCAACTCTACGCTGAGCTTCCAGCCTCATCTTCATTCCAGCGCTACTGTTCACCTTTGGACTCCTCACCATCCGGCAGCCAAGTAAGCCTGCAAACTTTTCCTCTCACCCTTCTCCTTCCCCTGTGCACAGACGGTGTAACCTTGGCGGTGGACTCTCTCCCACCTGGCGGCGGACCTCCCTGCTCCGTTCAGCTGCCTGCTACATCTCTTATGGGGCGAATGGCACTGTCCTCCTGGCCTGGGCTGTGGTGCTAACCTGAGTGCTCCTCCTACGCAGCAAACAGCAAGGACTGAATTATCTGCTGCTTCTCCTGCTGGGATTGCCCCCAATTGTCTCTCTGCTCTGTCCTTAGGGTTGCCAGGTTGCACGGTGCTCTGCTCGCCCCAAGCTGAATCATCCACACACTACACCAGGGGTGTCCAACCAGGTGCCATGGAGAGCCAAGACCCTGCAGGTTTTCTCTTCTACCCAGTCTCTTCAGCAGGTGTTTTCACTTATCAGCAATCAGTGGGAAGAAGTTCACAGAAATCTGCTGTTGAAGACACTGGTTGGAGGTAAAACCTGCAGGGTCTTGGCTCTCCATGGCACATGGTTGGACACCCCTGCACTACACTCACTACAGACATTCACACACGCACCCACACACTTACATGATTATAAATCAAAGGTTAATTGTGTTTCCTGAGTTGTGTCTGCTTCTTGGGTCTAAACCATGTCAGAAACAGCCATAGTTTCCCACTTAAATATGCAACTTTTCCTCTTAATTTTGCAGCTTTTTTATGTAACTTTGTCAGTCTTCTTCCTCATAAATTTGCAGCTTTACTCATATTTTTTAGACTATTTTCTCCATAAATGTGCATTTTTTTCCACATAAATTTGATACATTTTTCTTGTAAGTTTAAGGTCTTGTCGCGACTCGCCGCTCATCATCTGTTTCAGCTGCACGCACACCTGCGCCTCGTCAGCCGCGAGCTATTTATCCCACTCAGCCTTGTGCAGCGGTCTGGAGCCGTCTGTTCGCATCGGCACTTCTTCGCAGCTGCATCGTCTCCAAAACGACAGCAAGACAACGCTTCTACGTAAGCATTCCATTCCCTTACCTTTTGCAAGTCTTCTCCCCTGTGCACAGGTGGATTCCCTGGCGGTGGACCTCCCGTCATCGCCATCCTACCCTCACCATCGTCACAGGCTCTGCAGGACGCTGTCTTCCGGGCTTCTCCCTTGGCCAACGCCAGCCACCTACCATCCACAAGTAAGCGGCACACAACTCATTATCCCTGTCTTGGCGTGGTGCCCTTTACCCCTGTCCTCTGCTCTCTCCATAGGGTTGCCCGGCTGTACGGCGCACCGCTCTGCTTCCTGTGTATCGGCGTTCACCTTCATCACATATACATATCTCACACATCCATCCATACACGCCTGCTTGTTGAATAAAGCTGTTAAATCTATCCTGAACCTGCGTGCGTGTTTCCTGAGCCAGACATTATGTCAGTACGGCTCCAGCAGAGCGGCTCAGCAGACAGCGGGCTCGCACGCAGTTTTTCCACCCTCGAGGCTCGGGTGGATTTAATAGCCCACCAACAGCAGGTGATATTGAATCAATTGGTTAACATCACTCACCGGTTAGACCGCTTGGACCCCCAGCAGGCGTTCCCCTCGGCTCGTCAGGGAGGGGTAGCTCCTGCCGCTCCGGTGGCCGGCCAGGCTGCTACGGGAATGCCAACCCGACTCACACCTATCCCAACCCCCGCCCGCTTCAGCGGGAAGCTCGGCGGCGCACGGGGGTTCATCATGCAGTGTGAGTCGGTGTTTCTGCGCGTTCCCGAGGATTTTCCCTTGGACCACAGCCGAATTGGCTATATTGGTAATCTCCTAGAGGGGTGAGCATTAACTTGGGCTTACGCCGTAATGGCAAAGCCCAGTTACGCAAACCTCTCCTATAGCCAGTTTGTGCAGAGCTTTCTCAAGGTATTTGATCATTCTTGGTGTGATAGCGTCCTCACTGACCATCTCCTTGGCCTCCAACAGGGAAACCGGTCAGCAGCGGATTACGCTATCGACTTCCGGGTCGCAGCGGAGGAGGTAGGCTGGGGTGAGGCGTCACTCTGTGGTATCTTCCTCCGCAGCCTCAGCTCTGGTCTGAGGGATGAGCTGGCCGGTCGAGACCTTCCGGAGACGCTCTCGGAGCTAATCTCCTTAACTATTAGCTTGGATAACAGGCTGCTTGAATGGTCCGCCGAGTGGAAGTTAATCGGCCGCTCGCGTGGAGGCTCCCTCCGCACGCCTCAAGCTCGCCCCCTGGCGTTACCTCCTCCGGAGTCTTCCGAGGAATCGGAGGCAATGGTGGTCGGTCGGTCAAGGCTCCCCCTAGCGGAGAAACAGCGCCGCCGGGAGTTGAGCCTCTGCATGTATTGTGGAGGTAGTCAACATACCGTGGAGCATTGCCCGGAGAAGCCAAACGGGGAGGTCCGTGAGTCACTGTAGGGGGCCTCGCGGACTCTAACCGGTCAAATCCCCTCACTAGTCTATTGCTACCCATTCGATTTTGTCACAATGCCACGGGGCACCTCACACACACACTGGCGGACTCAGGAGCAGAGCAGAGCTTTATTTCTAAGAGCCTGGCAACCCAATTGGGCATCCCCTGCCACCCTCTGGCCGCTCCTCTCAGCCTGGTCACCCTCTCTCGTGCGCCCCTCGGACAAGTGACTCATCGCACCCAGCCGGTCCCTGTTATCATCTCAGGTAACCACCGGGAGGATCTCACCCTGTACGTCCTGTCCTCCTCTGTGTCGCCTGTCATCCTAGGTTACCCCTGGTTGCGCCTGCACAACCCTGTGCTGGATTGGCAGACAGGAAGAATCACTGCCTTGAGCTCCTTCTGTATGGGTACCTGCCTACAGTCCGCAGCCTGCGCCCCGTCCTCTCCCCCTCCGGCCAAGGACGCCGCGCCTCTGGATCTCACTCTGGTGCCTTCGGAGTTCCATGACATGGGTCTCGTGTTTAGTAAGTCCAGGGCGATGTCTCTTCCTCCTCACCGGCCCTACGACTGCGCCATCAACATCCGCCCGGGGGCGCCCTTGCCATCCGGACGCCTCTACAGCCTGTCAGCACCGGAGTGAGAGGCTATGGATAGCTACATCAAGGAGTCACTCAACGCGGGAATCATCCACCCCTCCTTGTCTCCGCTCGGCGCAGGGTTCTTCATCGTCGCCAAGAAGGATGGGTCACTCCGCCCCTGTATCGACTTTTGGGCCCTGAATGACATCACGGAGAAGGACCGTTACACCCTGCCTTTAATGGACACTGCCTTCCACTCCCTCCAGGGGGCTACCTGGTTCACCAAGTTGGATCTCCGCAGCGCGTACCACCTCATCCGGATCCGGGAGGGGGATGAGTGGAAGACGGCCTTTCGAACACCTAGTGGTCACTTCGAGTATCTGGTAATGCCGTTTGGGCTGACCAACGCCCCTGCAGTGTTTCAACGCCTCATCAACGACGTCCTGCGTGATTTCCTTGGCCTCTTCGTGTTCGTGTACCTGGATGACATCCTCATATTCTCCAGGTCATGGGAGGAACACCAGGTCCACGTGAGGTGGGTCTTACAACGACTGCTGGAGAACAGGCTGTACGTCAAGGCCGAAAAGTGTGAATTTTATGCCAAGACCACCTCCTTCTTAGGATTCGTAATCTCACACAACCAAGTCCTTCCCGACCCCGCGAAGGTCAAAGCGGTGGTTGATTGGCCCACGCCGACCTCTAGGAAGCAGGTACAACAGTTTATTGGGTTTGCCAACTTCTACCGCCGTTTTGTGCCCAATTTCGGTGCCATCGCTGCCCCGTTGACCCGTCTCACTTCTCCCAAAAACCCCTTCCGGTGGACCGAAGAGGTCGCAGCAGTGTTTCAGGCGTTGAAGATGGAGTTCTGACCCAGGTTGACCCCGCGCTGCAGTGTTTGGTGGAAGTCGACGCGTCTGATACGGGAGTGGGGGCGGTGTTGTCCCAGCGATCGCCCACCGACGGGGTCAAGCGACCCTGCGCCTTCTTCTCACGGCGTCTGTCTCCGGCCGAGCGCAACTACAACATCGGGGACAGGGAGCTTCTCGCCATCAAACTCACCCTGCAGGAGTGGCGCCACTGGCTGGAGGGGGCTGCGTTGCCGTTCGTGGTGCTGACGGACCACAAGAACCTGGAATATCTGAGATCTGCCAGACATCTGAATGCCCGCCAGGCGCGCTGGTCCTTGTTCTTCGCCCGGTTCCGTTTTACCATCACCTACCGCCCTGGTTCTAAGAACGGCCTGCCCGATGCCCTGTCCAGGCAGTTTGCTCCCAAAACGTCGGAGGAGCCGGGTCATACCATTCTGCCCAGCTCGTGTGTTGTGGGGCGATTTCCTGGTCCATCAGGGACAAGATCCGGAGGGCGCAGGAGACCGAACCGGACCCTGGCGGCGGACCGGAGGGGAAGCTGTTTGTTCCATCTACTGTCTGGGGGGAGGTCATCCATTGGGTTCACACCTCCAAACTCGCCTGTCACCCTGGTGTTTCCCGGCTAGTGGATCTCCTCCAGCATTCCTTCTGGTGGCCAGGTCTTCAGAAGGACGTCACCAACTACGTCCGGGCATGCCCTGTGTGTGCCACCGGGAAGTCAGGAAACTCTCCCCCCGCAGGTCTGCTCCAGCCCCTGCCGATCCCTGGCAGGCCCTGGTCCCACATAGCCCTCGACTTCGTCACCGGTCTCCCAGTCTCCAACACGTATGATGCTGTGCTGACCATCGTGGATCGTTTCTCCAAGGCTGCCCACTTCGTGCCACTCCGGGGCCTCCCAAAGGCACGGGAGACAGCAGACCTTCTGGTTCAACACGTGGTCAGGCTGCATGGGATACCGGTGGACGTCGTCTCTGATCGGGGGTCCCAATTTGTCTCTGAGGTATGGAAGTGTTTGTGCAACGCCCTGGGGGCCACGGTAAGCCTCTCCTCCGGCCACCACCCGCAGTCCAATGGGCAGTATGAACGGGCCAACCAGGAGCTGGAAGCTGCCCTACACTGCGTCACTTCCTCCAACCCATCTTCCTGGAGCACACACCTGGCCTGGGTAGAGTATGCCCACAACACGGCACGGTCTTCTGCCACAGGGATGTCCCCCTTCAAGGCGTCCTTGGGATACGACCCACCATTGTTCCCGGAGCAGGAGGGTGAGCTGGCCGTTCCATCCATCCAGGCGCACCTAAGGCGTTGTCGGAGTCTGTGGACCAGGGCGCGCGATGCGCTTTTACGCACGGCGACGCGCAACAGCACCACGGCGAATCGCCACAGGAGACCGGCCCCTGCCTACCAGGTGGGCCAACGAGTCTGGTTAGCCTCTCAGGACATTCACCTCAAAGCTGAGAAGAGGAAGCTGGCCCCACGCTTCATTGGCCCCTTCACCATCTCAAGAATCATTAACCCGGTGGCTGTGCGTCTGGCCCTTCCCCCCTCCCTCCGCATATGTCCCACCTTCCACCTGTCTAAGATCAAGCCCATGGTCTCCGATCCCCTCTGTCCCCCGCCCGCGGCGCCGCCCGCGCCTCTGATGATCGATGGCCACCCAGCCTGGAGAGTCGCTTTCATCATGGACTCCCGGCGCCGAGGTCGCGGGCTGCAGTACTTGGTGGACTGGGAGGGATTCGGTCCTGAGTGGAGGTCCTGGGTGCGCTCTTCCTTGGTGTTGGACAGGAGTCTCATCACGGAGTTCCACCGGGCGCATTCGGACAAACCAGCGCCGGGAGGCGCTGCTAGGGGGGGAATACTGTCATGACTTGCCGCTCATCATCTGACTCAGCTGCGCGCACACCTGCGCCTCGTCATCCGCGAGCTATTTAGCCCACTCAGCCCTGTGCAGCAGTCTGGAGCTGTCTGTTCGCATCTGCACTTCTTCGCAGCTGCATCGTCTCCAAAACGACAGCAAGACAACGCTTCTACGTAAGCATTCCATTCCCTTATCTTTTGCAAGTCTTCTCCCCTGTGCACAGGTGGATTCCCTGGTGGCGGACACCCTGTCATCGCCATCCTACCCTCACCATCGTCACAGGCTCTGCAGGACGCTGTCTTCCGGGCTTCTCCCTTGGCCAACGCCAGCCACCTGCTATTCACAAGTAAGCGGCACACGACTCATTATCCCTGTCTTGGTGTGGTGCCCTTTACCCCTGTCCTCTGCTCTCTCCATAGGGTTGCCCGGCTGTACGGCGCACCGCTCTGCTTCCTGTGCATCGGCGTTCACCCTCATCACATATACATATCTCACACATCCATCCATACACGCCTGCTTGTTGAATAAAGCTGTTAAATCTATCCTGAGCCTGCGTGCGTGTTTCCTGAGCCAGACATTATGTCAGCTCTTTTTAGTTGTAAATTTGACACTTTTTTTTTCCAGTCGAACTCTGACTCGACCTTTGACCTTCTCTGGCTGCTATGAAGGCAGCATCTTAATTCTTTCCTCTCTGCTTTATAGCAAAGCGTGAGGAGCTTCTGTTAAAGCTGCAGCTGCCGTGTCAACGCCCAGCACAAGTTAACCTGATGTTTTATTCAGCTTTCACAAGAAAATCCCGTTTGTTTTCATCAGTCACATCTGGAAACCCTTAAAATGACCTTTCTCTGAACATTTAAATGTAATGGAAGAAAAAAATTGAGAAATATTGATGGATTCAAACAGGAAGTTTAATGTTGTGTAATATGTCACAACAGAGCCGTGTCTGCATTCTTCCCCACATCAATCTGACTTTTTAATTTGCTTCATTTTTCTTCTAAATTCACTAATTTCATAAATATTCAACTTTTTCTTGTAAACTGGCAACTTTCTGCCTTTAATTTTCAAAGTCTGTTCTCTTAAATTTCCAACTTTTTCTCAAATTTGCATGTTTTTCTGTGATAATTTGCAACATTTTTCTTGTAAATTCTCTGCTTTTCCCTCATGAATTTTCAGTTTTTTCCTAAATGTCAAACTTTTTTCTCATAAATTTGCAGCGCTCGTATGATGATAAATGTTAAATGTTTCCATGCCTACCTGTCTGCTGCATGTTAGGCTTCACACACCTTTTCATTTACAACAGGATGGGGGGGGGGATGGTGGGTGCGTTTGTCCGTCCACAATGGAGATTGAGTTTTAAAGCTCATGGACCAGATATAGTGATGATTTTACCTCTAAAGATGTTCAAACACTCGCTGGAATGGCGTCTACTCTCCTAACGCGCGCTCCCGCCACGGGGTGCTTTTGGGACAGGCGCATGTTTTTCAACACAAACCCAGCGCTTCACACACGCGGTCAGGATGGAGACGTGGTGAGACGTCCATGGGCAGGCTGGGGGAGACGGAGGAAGGGACGGTGTTGAAAACCTCACGGGTGAGTTTTGTTTTGTTTTTTTTAAATCTCACTCTGTTTGCACATGTGTTCCGTTACTCACTGTAAACACGAAAGTGAACGTGGTGCAACGATGCATTTGATTGGTTTGACTGAGTGTTTCAGCGCCATCCATCTTCTACCGCTTTTCCGGAGGTCTGGGTCGTGGAGGCAGCAGTTCAAGCAGAGAAGCCCAGACTTGCCTCTCCCCAGCCACCTGCTCCAGCTCTTCAGAGAGGATACCAAGGCGTTCCCAGACCAGCTGGGAGACATAGTCTCTCCACCGAGTCCTGGGTCTGCCCCGGGGTCTCCTCCCAGTGGGACGTGCCCGAAACACCTCAAGTGGGAGGCGTCCAGGAGGCATCCTAATCAGATGCCCCTACCACCTCAGCTGACTCCTTTCAATGTGGAGGAGCAGCGGTTCTACTCTGAGCCTCTCCCAGATGACTGAGCTCCTCACCCTATCTCTGAGGGTGAGTCCAGCAATCCTACGGAGAAAGCTCATTTCAGCCGCTTGTATCTGCGATCTTGTTCTTTTGGTCATTACCCAAAGCTCGTGACCATAGGTGAGAGTAGGAATGTAGATTGACTGGTAAATCGACAGCTTTGCCTTAGAACTCAGCTCCCTCTTCACCACAACAGACCAGTACAACGTCCGCATCACTGCAGATGCTGCTCCAATCCGTCTGTCAATATTCACAAGTGAGGGGAAAATGGAGCGAGAGACTGACCCCAAGATACTTAAATTCCTTCACTTGGGACAGGAGCCTGTCCCCAACCCAGAAAAGACAATCCACCTTTTTCCAGCTGAGGACCATGGACTCGGACTTGGAGGTGCTGATTCTCATCCCAGCTGCTTCACACTCAGCACCAGTTAGACAAATTTGATTGGTGAAACTGGCAGAAGTTTAGGTTTGATGCACCTGAGAAAAGAAGGAATCTGCCCTGGTTTGTGGGTTGAAAAACCTCCAGGGGTCGACAAACCCATTTTGGTGCATAAACTCAGATATTGATTTAGCCATGGAGGATTGTGGGGGGGGGGGGGGGGGCAGCACGGTGGAGCAGTGGTTAGCACAGTGGCAGCACAGCAAGAAGGTCTTGAGTTCAATCCCACCCCCAGACCATCGGTGACCCTTCTGTGTGGAGTTTGCATGTTCTCCCCGTGTCTGCGTGGGTTTACTCTGGTTTCCTCCCACAGGCCAAAGACATGCAGGTGAGGTTAATTGGCATCAACTGGGGATTCTAAATTGTCCTTAGGTATGGATGTGAGAGTGAATGGTTGTCTGTCTCTGAGCTGGTCCTGCGATGGACTGGACTGATCTGTCCAGGGTGGACCCTGCCTCTCACCCGAAGATGCTTGGATAGGCTCCAGACCCCCGTGACCCGAAAAGGATTAAGTGATAGAAGATGGATGGATGGATTGTGTGAGGAAATGAGAAGAAGGGTCTAAAGACGGTTTAGAACAGTTAAGATCGCCAGCTAGAATTAGGAAATGTGTGTCTAAGAAAGGGAGAGGACTAAATAATCTATTCATAAAGTCCAGACTGTCCACATTAGGAGCGTAAATGTTCACCAATAAAACAGGAGAGTGAAATAAGCTCCCTGCAATAATCAGCTATCTGCCATTTTATCAGTTATGATTTTAGAAGTTGAGAAGGATTTTTTTTTTTATGAATTAAAGTAGCTTCTCCTCTGGCTTTTGAGCTGAAAAAAAGAAAAATATCAGCTACCCATGAGCATTTAAGTCTTCATGATCTTGGTCACGGAGATGAGTTTCCTGAAGAAACACTAGATCAGCTTTGAAGCGCTGAAGATGGGAAAACACCTTTGACCCCATTATTCAGTCCTTTAACATTCCAACTGAAAAATCTATTTGAGGAACCACCTTCTAACTTTTGTGAACTAACAGACATCTAATGAAATATTTGGAGAGAAGCTAAATAAGAAATCCCCCCCTAAAGAAGGGAAAAAAGAAGTGGGGGGAAATAAACTAAAGTCCAGATCCATCCCCCAGGTGAACCTAGTCTGTGTCCGTCCCCAAACGATGGAACAGCAGTTCTGACTCCAATAGGAGTCGTCTCAGAAATCAGACTGACACCTATATGCAACAAGAGCTGAGCAGATTTATGAATAGAATTAAGTCTTTAAGTCCTTCAGTGTAATAGTATATATTATAATATTGTTGAACAATATTCAATCTTGCAATAAAAGTGGGGAGGACAAAGTTGAGCTGCTGACCTTCAGTGATGAGCAAAGACTTGTTCATCTGTCAGCCAGTCTCACAGCAGCCCATTATCCTCTACATTCATTTTTCCAACACATCTACTGTGGTAGAGAAGGCAGAGAGGACTGAGAAGATGAACTAAATCATTGTTCATCTGACAACACAAGACAAGTGGAATTATTGAAACTTTCCTGTCAATCATTCCATCAAGGTTTCATCTGTGTCACGTGACCAGTGAGGTTAACTGGATGCTGTCAGTGTGGAGGTTACTGATGAGAAATAATTACTGCAATAATCACAGACACTTTACCTTGTTAATCACATTCATAGTTCAAACATGGAGAGTTTATTAAAGACATTGACCTTTATTATGTTTCAGCTTCAAACTCTGACATTAAGCAGTTTGTGCTTAATAGTGAATAATTATCATTTAATATGTCAGAAAAGTCTCAGCTTGTCGTGTTCAAGTGTTTCCAGTTTAGACTCAGTGATGAAAAATAATCCACAGAAAGTGTGAGAACTTTCATTTTTCTTCCCTGAGTCAGTCAGTTGTTCCTGAACAAACAGCAGTTCAGCCAGTTAAACCCACATTTGCAGACTAACACAGAAACCAACTCAAACTGCTTCAGTGTTTTAATCCTCTGCTGCTCCTACTGCTGACAATTGATTAGTTTGAAATCAGTGACTCTTGTTAATGTGAAAGTTGATCCAACAAAACACCTGCTTCAACTTTGGACAACTGGTTTAGTCAAGAAAAACACAAAAAGTCACAATTTTCCTTTCAAAATACACATTTATTACTTTAGAAACAGGGAAATGTTGAAATAAATTCTTTTTATTTTAAAAACTTTGAATATTTAAAGGTCTTTTGATGATTGACAAAATATGATTCATGATTAAACCTTTAAATTCTCCATGAACTCTTAATGCTGATGGAAGGAAAATAAAATCAAATTCAAACTTCATCTGATTTTTCCACTAAAAAGAAACAACAGCTGTAACAACGTTGATGATGAACAAACTCAGATTTGTGAACAATCAATACTTTCTCAACAGTTACATTAGGTAATAGATTACTCTCTTTATTGTAACTGGCTAATTACGGAGGTCGTCTCCGTCTGTCTGTCTGCACTCTAACTGGAGAACCCATGAAGCTCGGCTCACCAAACTTGGTCCACAGGTTGACCTTGGGACTAGCACCTGTGGCTGTGGCTTTGGGGTTAAAAGGTCAAAGGTCACAGCATCATTAAAGCTCTAAATCTGCTCTGGTTTATTTCTGCTTTGTTATCAGAGATGTTTCAATGTAGAGGGAGGCACCAAATGTTTTCTTGACCCTAGGGCACCATGTGACCCAGGACCTCCCCTGTATATTTAACATCATTAATGTGAACTTTGTTTCTATTCAGGACTTTAGGGCTTCTGAACTCCAGTGTGATTCTATCAAGCTGATCTCACCACTTTACTACCTCTGTTAAACATGTTTGATTTTCATCAGAGCAGTTTAACGTTCCTCAGAGGAGGAATCAAACTCTGACAGACAGAGCTGCAGGAATGAGGCGGATCAAACCAGAAACACCAGTTTTCTGCGTCACTTTACAGAAGTGAAAGTTCAAGTGTGTGAGAGCAGCAGCTCAGACGTCCTGTTTGTCTGTGAGAGAAGATTCAGCCGAGTCCATCAGGTTTTTCTCTACAAACACTGGTGAGTCCAACATCTCCTGTTTCTACACTTCACTCTCTTCATGCTGACTCAGCACAGTCACACTGGTCCCAGTAGAAATATGGTCACTGGGCCACAGATCCACTGTGGAAACATGGAGCTGCTGTTTGAAACCGTCTCTCTGGGTCACTTCTCAGCACTTTGAAAATCTCTGCAAACCTCCATGATTGTTGGACTTTAGTCAGAATTCAGCCTTCCTCATGTCAGAAACAGACTGCAGCAAATGGTCCATAAACCAGTCTGTTTCCTTTATTGTTTCACAGTAAAACTGAAAACCACAGGCAGGCTTTTATTATGAAACAATCAAAGGAAATACAAAAGAAAAGCAGCTTTGTCAGCAGATAAAAATAGAAAAAAAATCCTAAAATGTCATTAGTTTTAAACTCACTTAAACAAAAATCAATTTTTCATTCATTTTTATCAGTTTTTTACATGTACAATGTTTATACTGTTAAACACTCTTAAACTTGTAAATGTATTTTAAGGCAAAATCTCTGCATCACATTTGAAACAACTTTAACTGAGCAAAGTAATGAAGAAGATCTACAGATATAATCAACTGCTACTGAATCAGCAATAAATAGAACAAGATTTTTAGTTTCTTTGTTGTTCCTCACAACCCAAATTCTCTCACTTTGTGGTGACTGATTTGATGGTATTTGTATCCTGAGATCAACTCCAGCAGAGAGGTGTCAGAAACTCAGTGATTGTTACAGGAAGTGACTGATTCAGGCGTTTCTTCCAACAGATGTGAGCAACCAAATGTTCAGTTGAGAGCGTCAAGAATTGTGTGGAGACCATTTTTAGACTTCTGTGGGGAATGTCTCACATTTGACTTTTTATTCCTCTAATTTTCCATATTGTTCCAATATTAACAACAGAAATCAACATGAACAGACCAACACATTTGTAATGACAGCAATTATCTGGGTGAACTGCTGTGTTATCTAACAGAAATGTAGGGGTGCCAATAGTTTTAGATCTGACTTTTTTAATGAAAGTTACAAAGAGATACTGTTAAAAATCTGTCAGAAACAAAGATGTTAAAGTGTGAATGTGATCTTTGGTCTCATGTGGATTACTGTACATACACTGACCTGATTATTAGAAACATGTTTGAGAAGAACAGGATGGATATGACAGGAAAACAATACTAGAACTTTAGTTGATGTTTTTATTCTACATCAAATTATTCTGTTTCTCCCTCAGAGTTCAGTCATGTCTGCTGCCACCAATCTGCCGTCTGAAGATCACTTCCTGTGCTCCATCTGTCTGGATGTCTTCACTGATCCAGTCACTACACCATGTGGACACAACTTCTGTAAAAACTGCATTGATGAACACTGGAACCAGTCAACAATATTCAAATGTCCCAATTGTAATGAGACTTTTAAGAATAAGCCTCAGTTAAAGATCAACACCTTCATCTCTGAGATGGTTTCTCAGTTCAGACGTGATTCTCAACAGAAATCCAGCAGCAGCAGCTCAGAGCAACAAGCTGCCAAAACAGGAGAAGTTCTGTGTGACGTCTGCACTGGAACCAAACTGAAGGCCCTGAAGTCCTGCCTGGTGTGTCTGAGCTCCTACTGTGAGACTCACCTGGAGCCTCATCTCACAATGAAAGGGTTGAAAAGACATCAGCTGATGGATCCTGTGGAGAACCTGGAAGGGAGGATGTGTATGAAGCATGATGAACCTCTGAAGCTGTTCTGTAAGACCGAGCAGACATGTATCTGCATGCTCTGCTTCTGCTCACACCACAAGACCCATGATGTTGTTCCTCTGAGAGAAGAATGTGAAGGAAAGAAGGCAGAGCTGGGGAAGACAGAGGCTGAAATGCAGCAGATGATCCAGAAGAGACGACTGAAGATTGAGGAGATCAAAGAGTCGGTGAAGAAGAGTAAAGATGCTGCAGACGGAGAGAAAGCAGAAGGTGTTCAGGTCTTCACTGCTCTGAAGGAGTCTGTTGAGAGACGCCTGAACGAGCTCATCAAGGAGATAGAAGACAAACAGAAAACAATGGAGAAACAGGCTGAAGACTCCATCAAAGATCTGGAACAGGAAATCTCTGAGCTGATGAAGAGGAGCTCTGAGGTGGAGCAGCTCCTAAAGTCTGAAGACCACCTCCACCTCCTCCAAAGCTTCTCCTCCCTGAAAGCTGCTCCACCCACCAAGGACTGGACAGAGGTCAGAGTCTGTCCTCCATCATATGAGGGGACTGTGGTGAGAGCTGTGGCTCAGCTGGAGGAGACGATCAGAAAACAGATGAAGAAGGAGCTGATGGAGGCTGAGCTGAAGAGGGTCCAGCAGTCTGCAGTGGATGTGACTCTGGATCCTGATACAGCACATCCTGATCTCATCCTGTCTGATGATGGAAAACAAGTGAAGCATGGTGATGAGAGGAAGAATCTACCAGACAATCCAGAGAGATTGTCTCTGTGTCCCTGTGTTTTAGGAAATCAGAGTTTCTCTTCAGGCAGATTTTACTTTGAGGTTCAGGTTAAAGGGAAGACTGACTGGGATTTAGGAGTGGCCAGAGAGTCGATCAACAGGAAGGGAAAAATCACACTGTGTCCTCAGAATGGATACTGGACTATAATCATGAGAAATGGAAATGAGTACAGTGCCTGTGAAAACTCTCTAGTCCGTCTCCATCTCCAGTGTGGTCCTGAGAAGGTGGGGGTGTTTGTGGACTATGAGGAGGGTCTGGTCTCCTTTTATGATGTAGATGCTGCAGCTCTGATCTACTCCTTCACTGGCTGCTCCTTCAACCACAAACTCCTCCCATACTTTGGTCCCTGTCCTAATTATGGAGGTAAAAACTCTGCTCCTCTAGTGATCACTCCCATCAATCAGTAGAAAACTGATTTGACATGAAATCAAAACTGGAAACATTCAGTCAAGTCGGTCTTTTTATCTCTTCAAACATATTTCAGCCTCACTATAAAGCTAAAAGGACATGCTCTTTTTTCCTGTTGAAACTGCTCACTTTCTTCTACAACTTTTTTGCCTCATAAATGTGTTTATTTTACTCTTAAATTTCCACCTTCTTTCTTTAAAATTTCTGTGTCTCATTAATTTGAGGTTCTATAAATTTGTGTTATTAAACTTTTTCTTCAACTTAATTTTTTTCTCATAAATATGAACCTTTCTCTTCTAAAGTGACATTATTAATCTGTACAACCACTGATTTACAGCAGGAAGGGAACATTTATTCTGATTTTCTCTGAACTCATTTTAATAATAAAACAGAGGAAACACATTTGTTCACAATCAAGAATCCTTCAGAGGAACTAAGGTAATAAATGTGGACAAACACTGATTTTAACAGTTTAACCATCACAAACAAACATGACATTTTGTTCACTGATTTACTTTTTAATAATAATAAAAATATGTTCAAAAATGCTGCTTGTTTTCTCAGCTGTTCTCACTAATGTTGCATTTATGGAGCTGCTGATCTTCTGCAAATCTGACTGAATGTAGTTAACAAGAACAAAAGAGTCGATGCAGTTTTTGGTCAGTCTGGACTGTTGGGAGAAATAAATTAATCATTAGAATTTCAGTCTTTTAAACTTTTCTTTTCACTGTTTTCTGCCAGAAAGTTGTCAGACTTTGAAAAAAACGATTTTGCTGTTTGACTTTCAAGTTTTTGAAGGTGTCAAAGATCAGCTGGTGTCTGGTTACCTGTTGGACTTTAATCTGGTTCATCACTGTGTGAAACTCTGATTTTCTACAATGATGGAACTGAGCAATAAAATGGATGAAAACATGACTCCAGAGTTCTTTGAATCACATGTAGATGTGTGATGAAGCTCCTTCTGAGCTGCTGCAACACTGCCTTTAATTAGGCCTCATCATGTTAAATAGGATCAAAATGGTTTATTAGTGATCATGAATTCTTTTCACAACTTCTGTGTCTGACTAAATCTCATCTGATCCATGTGCTGCTCAAGGAGTTCCAGGGAGAAAAGTGGAAGAAAAATCAAGATTCCAAAACCAGACTGAACAGTAGAACCATTTGGATTTAGAAGCAGAAAGTTCCAGCCTCCTTTTTCCAGTAATTCATTCTTCAACAGTGGCTGTGTAGATTGGCTAAATATTCAGAAAGACGCTGCAGATGTTTGAAGTTCACAAGGAAACATTCAGACTTTGAAAAGTTTCACAGATTTGATAGAGCAGAATACAGTGGTGTGAAAAAGTGTTTGCCCCCTTCCTGATTCCTCATTTTCTGTATGTTTGTCACACTTAAATGTTTCAGATCATCAAACAAATTTAAATATTAGACAAAGATAACACAAGGAAACACAAAATGCAGTTTTTAAATGAAGGTGTTTATTATTAAGGGCAAAAAAATCCAAATCTACATGGCCCTGTGTGAAAAAGTGAGATTTCATTAGATGTCTGTTAGTTCACAAAAGTTAGAAGGTGGTTCCTCAGTTAGATTTTTAAGGTGGAATGTTAAAGGACTGAATAATGCGGTCAAAGGTGTTTTCCCATCTTCAGCGCTTCAAAGCTGATCTAGTGTTTCTTCAGGAAACTCTTCTCCGTGACCAAGATCATTGGAGACTTCAATGCTCATGGGTAGGTGAACCATCAACCTCTCCGGTTTCACAAAGAACCCAATGGTTCTGTCTACTCTGAGAATTTGGTTCCAGTTTAGACGTCATTTCAAGGTTTTATCACCCTCTAGTATGATGCCCAGACTTAAAAATCATCTATTTTTACCCTCACTTACCATCTTCTCTTTTCATCAGTGGCATAATCATGGTATTAAAACCTTCACAGATCTTTACCAGGATGGTTTATTTGCCAGCTTTTCACATTTAGCTTCCAATTTCAATTTACCTCCATCCCACTTATTCCTCTATTTCCACATTAGGCGCTGTGCCTCAACTCTTTTTTCCTGCTATCCTCACCTCCCGGCTAATCAACCTTGGCATGACCTTTTGACCCTTGAACTTCATCAAAAATCGCTGATTTCTAAAATTTATGATGCACTTATGGCATTTGATACTCAGTTGGTTGTCAGAAATCAAACTGCATGGGAGCAGCAGCTTGGTACCGTTTTGTCTGATCAGTGGTGGGATAAAGTCGTTCTTGGTAGACGCTCAGTTCCACCTTGTGCTCGGCTTCAGCTTCTACACTTTAAGATATTGAATAGAGTCCATCTCTCCAAGTCTCCACTATCAAGAACTGATCCTGATATCAGGGACCAATGTGACAGATGTCAAGCCTCACCCTGCAATTTGAGTCACATGTTCTTTTTTGTCCCAGATTGCATCAATATTGGAGTGACTTCTTCATGACTCTGTCCAAGGTTCTAGCAATTAAAGTTAAGATGGACCCTTTGGTTGCCACATTTGGAGTCCCACATGCTCCAATTCCATTAACATCATCTCAATTACAATTACTTGCTTTGACCTCCCTTCTAGCTAGACGTCTATCCTACTCCTTTGGAAGTGGCCTAAACCTCCATCCAGCTCTTTGTGGCTTAAGGATGTTCTGTCCTTTCTTAAGGTGGAAAAGATAAATCTGACAGTAAAAGGCTCCTCAGCTAAGTTTGCTGAAAACTGGAACCCTTTCATCAATGACTTTTACTCTTTAAAACCCCATCTTTTGATTGAGCTTGATTTGCAAATATTTTTTCATTTACTATCTAATTCCCTCCCCCATTTCATCCCCCCCCCTTTTGTGACTTTTCTTCTGTTGACCCTCTGGTTACATATGGGTACATATATATGGGTATATAAAATAAGTAGCTTCCATGTGCTTGGATATGAGTCTGTTTATTTGGAACCAGGTTTATTTTCCCTTTTCTTGTATATTTTAGTTATTTCTTTATCCAGAGACACTGTTCTGTTCTGGTTATAGAAACAAAAATATGAGAGTTCTGCTGCATCCAACCATGGATCACTCCTTTAATTGCTCAATGAAAAAATAATAATAAAAAAAAACTGCAGGAAAAAAACTGCAAATTTACAAACAAAAATGACAAATTTATGGAAAAAAATGTACATTTTTGAAATTTTTTTTTTCCAGATTTATGAGAACAAAAGTAGCAAATTTCTGATTTAAAAAAGCTGCAAATTTACAAGAAAAATTGGGGAAAATTTTTGAGAAAAAAAGTCAAATCTGTGGAAAAAAGTTTTAAATTTACAAGAAAAAAGTTGCAAATTTATGAGAAAAAAAGTTGAAAATTTAGAGGTAAAAAGTCAATTTTGCTGCAGTTTTGCTTGTTGCAATAATTAGAGTTGTGTCTGTGATCTATGGAGCGTAGGACACACTGGCACAATATTTACTGAAGTTATTTCCTCACATTATGCAGTCAATACAAAGGAAATACAGGTTTCTTCTGCAGTAAAACTCACAGTGAGCCCATAAATATTTACTCTAGAGATGTAGTCTGTTTACTGCCCCCCAGCAGTGAGATGAGATCTCTCATGATAACATATAGAACTATTGGTGAAGAAGATGGGGAAATTATCATGCATTCTCCCCTGATTATACATGCAATACTGCCTGTTGGCCAGAAGATGGCACTACTACACAATACAACCATTTTCAAGCCTCATTCCCACAGTGGTTTACAGTGTTCCAGTTCTGGACCCTCAACTCCTTCCCTACCATGACCTGTCCTCCAGCTCAGCAGTGGTGAAGAGGCTGAGCAACGGTCAGAAAGTCACCTGGTGGAGACGGAGATGCTTGGCGGCCATCCCAGAGGTAATGGAGGTAGTTTACGTCCATCAGAAAGTCTGAACCGCCACAGGAACCAACGCTGTCTGACACTGACACACCTGACACACCAGAGAGAGAATTCTACTGATTAGTTGTCTTTTTACAGGGTATTTACTACTGTGTCTGGTTGTTACACCCACCTGCTCCTTTGGACCAGTGGATGAGCTCCGACTGAGTGTTGTGGAGATCTCCGGGACACCAGGAAGGCAGGAGGAGCAGGAAAGAGGAGGCGCTGGAGGAGCAGCAGAACTTCTGAGTTAAGAAGCAGTACTGCTTCCTGCTCAGATGGCTGCAAGGAATCAGATACCTGAGGAGGAGGAGGAGGAGGAGGAGGAGGAAGAGGAGGAGATGTGCACGTTGTGGTGTGTGCACAGCAGGATGAAGGACAGGAAGGTGTGGAGGAGGGCCGGCTCAGAGACGGAGCGCAGGAACGGGTCCAGGTACGTCGTGGTGGTCGTCACCTCGTCCACCGTCAGCTGCACACAGACACATGAATGTTTAGAAACGCAGACCAGCGAAGCTCTGAGGACGCGAGGAGCAACAATTTCTCACGCAACTTTTTCCTCACAAATCTCACACTTTCTTCTGGCAAAATTGCAACTTTTTCCTGATAGATTTGCAACTTTTTTCTCCTAAACTTAGTTTTTTCCTTATAAATTTGCCATTTTTTCCTCTAAATTTTCAGCTATTTTTCTCGAAGATTTGCAGTTTTCTTCTCAAAAATTTCCAACTTTTTCTCATTAATTTGCGATTTTTCTCTTAAGTTTGCAAATTTTTCTTGGAAATTTTCAACTTTTTTCTGGCAGATTTGGAACTTCTCACGAATTTGCAACTTTTTTTGTCATTAATTTTCAACTTTTTTCTCATTAATTTGTGATTTTTCTTCTGTAAATCTACATTTTTTTCTTGTAAATTTTCAACTTTTTTCTTGTTGATTTACAACTTTTCAAAAATCTGCAACTTTTTTCTCTTGTAAATCTGCAACTTTCTTATTGTATATTTGCAGCTTTTTCCTGAAAATTTTCAACTTTTTTCACATAAATTTGTTATTTTTTTTCCTGATAAGTTTGCCATTTTTTCTCAAAAAATCTTCTAAATTCTTTTCAAAAATTTTCATCTTTTTTCATTAAGTTGTGATTTTTCTCTCATAAATTTCGAAAAAAAAAATTGTAAATTTTAAACGTCTTTCTTGCAGATTTGCAACTTCTCAGAAATTTGACTTTTTATTCTTGCAAATTTGCAACTTTTCTCTCATTAATTTGTTTCTTTCTCATAAATTACTTTGTTGTCACACATTTGCAACTTTTGTGCAAAATTGCAACTTTTTTCTTAAAAATCTGCAACTTTTTCCTGTAAATTTCCAACTTTTTCCTGAAAAATGTGCAACTTTTTGTAGTAAATCTAGAACATTGATCTGGATGCTGTTTCCATTTTTATTCTGTATAATTCCATTATAATTTGCAAGGTGGCGATCAATGGAGGAAACTTAGGAAAATGAAGTCACACATTTACAAGAATGAAGCTACAATTTTATGAGGAAATCCACCACATTACAAGGAAAAAGTTGGAAAATCTGAGATGCTAAATTTACTGGAACATCGCTAATTTACATTAAAAGTTTTTAAACTCAAAAATATGAAATATAAAAACCTGCAAATCTGCATGACAAAAATCACAAATTTACTGGAAAAGTTAAAAACTAAAAGAGGCAAATCTCATTTAAAATGAAAAAGCTGCAAACTTTAGAAAAGAAAAATAAATGTATTTACTAAAATAAATCTACAAATTTACAGGAAAAAAGCCTTTAATTATGAATAACTCAAAAAATAGCAATTGGTCACATTTATATGAAAAAGTTGAATATTTAAGAGAGAAAAAAGCCCATTTGTGACAAAATAGAAATCTTAAGTTAAAAAAATCAAAAATTTGTGAAAATAAATTTACTTTGCACACTTACACATAAAGTCACAAAATCTATGCATAAACAGCAGCAAATTTACAAGAAAAAGGTGAAGCTGCATGTTGTCAGGCCTGATTATAGCAGATATTGAAAAAATCCCATAAATGTAGAAAGAAACAGCTGAAAATTCACTGGAAAACTCGGAAGTTTTTGACAAAAAAATCTGCATATTTAAGATCTAAAACCTCTCCTATTACTAACATTCACAGGCCAGTAATAAGCTTCAAATTCATCAGAAATAAAGAGCAAATTTATCAGTAATATGTTTCAGTTCTCTGCGGATTTTGCTCAGCAGAGATGACCCCTGACCTACAGGAAGCAGCAGCCAACGGTGATAAAGCGCGACACCTTGTGGAGAGCGGGAGCAAGTGCAGGCAGGAGGAAACCGTTGTGGATGTCGCCGAGCAGCTGGGAGCGGATGGAAGGATGAGCGACCTGAGGGAAGGAAAATACAGACGCACATGATGTGTGAAATGGACCGTATGGTGGTCGTCACTAATATGCAGCAGATGTGAGCATCTGTGCAGGATGTTACTGTGGCAGGGCGGTGGGTTGGAACAAAAAGCACCACAGCGCCACCTGGCGAATTTGGCCCCAGGAGATAGTTTCTACGACCCAAGACCTAAAAGGTCACAGGTTCGTTGCCCACACGGAGCCGTAGACGTGATTCCATTAATAACAATCATTTTTATTAAACAATTAAAAAGAAAGCAATCATCAGTTAATTAAGACCATAACAACAGCTTGTTGCCGACAAAGAGTTTTAACTTCAAATAAATTTCTACTAAGAAACCAAACTGCCAAAGACCAGGACTGGGGCTGACCGGGAGGCGAGCCGGAACAGGGGACAAAAAAGGGTTTTCAACTCAACACCAAGTGACTGAAAAGCAACCAGACCAGCAGCTGCTGTCCTGCAACCATCCATCCATCCATCTTCTTCCACTTAATCCTTTTCGGGTCGCAGGGGGGCTGGACTCTATCCCAGCATCTTTGGTCAGAGGCAGGGTCCACCCTGGACAGATCGCCAGTCCATGGCAGGGCCGACGCAGAGAGACAGACAACCATTCACTCTCACAGTCAGACCTAAGGACAATTTAGAATCCCCAGTTTTGATGCCAATGAACCTAACTTGCATGTTTTTGGCATGTGGGAGGAAACCGGAGAAATCCCGGAGTAAACCCACTCAGACATGGGGAGAACATGCAAACTCCACACAGATCACTGTTGGTCAGGGGCTGGGATCGAACCCAGGATCCCCCAGCCAAGGGTGAGTTGCTGTGCTGCCGCAGTGCTAACCACTGCTCCACCGCGTCGCCCCAAAACAGCAAAACAGATTTTACAAAAAGGGCAAATTCGGCCAAAGTCACTCGCCACTAGAGGTGACTAGAGCTCTTCAAATATTTTTAGATCTTCTTCAGCTCCAAGCAGAGCAACTGCATGTTCTGCCCTTGCTAGCTTTCAGGAGCTGATGTGGTTTGTGTCGAGGTTTCTTTTAAATACTGAAAAAAATGGTTTAATTTTTCGGTATTTAGCCACATGAATGAAATACTTGGCCAGAAGTATCAGGTTATTTAGTTGTTGTGGTCTCTGTTAAATCTCACTCTTAGCAGTTCATTGGATGGATAAATGTTGCTTAGAATTTTAAAATGGATTTCTTTAGTTTTAGGGTTTACTGGATAACTGATGTATTTGGTTCTCAATTTTTTAATGTCTGATTGTGGGAATAGCTGCATTATGGAATTTCTATTTAATCAGATAGGGTACAATAAGTTATTCAAGTATTTACGTCATGATTTGTTTGAAATTGTATCTTTTACAAAATGCTGTCCATCAGTTTGAAGGGGAGGTAAATTTATAGGGAGTGATAACTTATCCATATTTTGAACTAACATTTTAATTGAAGTGGGAATAGCTTTGACGACTTTTTAAATTGGGCCCGTGAACAGTCTAAGCTGTAGTTTGAGCAGAAGGTTTCATCTGATCAGAAGTGTCCCTGGTCATTCATCAGGTGAGTTCCAGACCAAATGTTTTTCTCCATCCAGTCCTGCCAGTAGAGAGACTCACCATTGCCCAGTACATGTCTGTTGTTCCAGATGGGAGTCTGGTGTGGCCTGAAGTTATGTGTGAACATCAGTTTCCAGTAGAACAGCAGCTGTTTGTGAAAAGACGACAGTTTAAAAAAGACGACAGTTTAACTGGCAATTTTTCAATCTGAAAGTCACATTGGAGAATAAACTTCGTACCACCCATTTTTTTGAACAAGGCTTTGGGGAGACGGTACCAAATACTGTTTTCATTTAGCAGGAAAGATTTTAACCATTTTATTTTTAACACAGCATTTAAACATTTAAAATCTATAGCTTGTAAGCCACCAACTTCACAGTCTTTAACAATTTCTGATTTTTTAATGTGATGAACTCGATTTTTCCAGATGAAATTGAAATTTAATTGGTTGATGGTCTTAATGAATTTGTTAGATATAGCCATTGAATATGCTGGGTAGATGCACCTTGCTAAGGATTCCATTTTAGTTAGAAATGTTCTCCCAGAAATTGTCAAGTCCCTTTGTAACCACATATTTAACTTGGATTTACATTGGTCGATTTTCTCTTGTATGTTCAACCTTTCACTGATGTTAAGATCTTTGGATACATGGATTCCTAGATATTTTACAGAGGATTTAATTGGGATACCATAAACTTCTTTTAAAGACGTCGGACAGACGAAAATTCAATATCGCTAATTCATATCTCAAATTGTTGTCTGAGACGAGCGAAAGCGAACCGCACATGTTTTGGTGTCAACGAATGTCGCATAAGGTGACAATGCGCTCTTGAAGTATGCTGCCGTGGAGAGCTTGCAGACCCAGCCAAGCGATCAGCGGCTAAGATGGCCACTGACTGTGTGACGTCACCACCGGCAAACATACGCACATGGTCGCGGCCATTGCTGTGTTTTGCTTCATGCAACACTTGATGTTTACATTTTAAAATCGGCGATTACAGATATTTCTCGGAATACTTGTGGATTACAAATAGATTATTTATTAAGATTAGGATTTCAGGAATAGAATTAATATGGTTTGGCGTTGTGTTGTCTACGGGTGCGATAGTATAACCAGAGGAGTATGCGGTGAGTGTCCAAGCAATGGTTTGCATTGCCTTACCAAGTTATCAAATATTAGCATATTAGTGTATTCATACTAACCTAATATTAAATATTCAGTGCTGTATAGGGAGGTGGTTGTGCCTGTTTGATCAATTTACACTATCATTCAAAAGTTTGGGGTCACCCAGACAATTATTTTGTGTTTTCCATGAAAAGTCACACATACTTACCACCATGAGTTGTAAAATGAATAGAAAATATAGTCAAGACATTGACAAGGTTAGAAATAATGATTTGTATTTGAAATAATAATTTTTTGCAGATACTCAACCTGCTCAAAGGAAGGTCAGTTTTATAGCTTCTCTAACCACCTAAACTGTTTTCAGCTGTGCTAACATGATTGCACAAGGGTTTTCTAATCATCCATTAGCCTTCTGACGCAATGAGCAACACATTGTACCATTAGAACACTGGAGTGATAGTTGCTGGAAATGGGCCTCTATACACCTATGTAGATATTGCACCAAAAACCAGACATTCGCAGCTAGAATAGTCATTTACCACATTAGCAATGTATATTAGATATTAGAGTGTATTTCTGATTAGTTTCAAGTTATCTTCATTGAAAAAAACAGTGCTTTTCTTTCAAAAATTAGGAAATTTCTAAGTGACCCCAATACCATAAAATGGTGCCCATTATAACTGTGAAATGTTATTTATTGGAAGATAATAATTGCTATATGTGGAAACTAGTTATTTTCTTAATCTGTAGTGATACTCCATTGATTTTTGTATTTCTTTGTATATTTCTGCTGTGTTTTCAAACATTCATACAAAGGTGGTATAGTATGTAATATTTCGTTTCAAATTGAGAAGAATTTAGTGTGTTCAAATTATTCAAATGTATATGACATGCGACTTTGATGAATGCTGAACTATGAGAATTATAACATTGACATGAACATTAATAAACTCAATATATGATTTTACAAAACTTTATTTAAATATCATTGTTCACAAATCTAATCTTGGTAGGCAAAATCCCTTGTAGTGATCAGATGGGAATGTTTCTCTGATGAGGCTCACAGCACAGGCAGGCAACAGAACCCTCACTTCTTTACCAAGAAATCCCCAACACCACCGGACCAGTTGCCTGTAGGCTATGAATCTGTATCGCCTGAAAAATATGGGGTTGGCATTGATTATTCCATTTGCATTGATTATTGAATGTATTGAATGATTTGTTCATAATTCATCTGGAAAATTAAATCACATGAATAAATATTGTTTATAAACTCACTCGTGTTGACTTGCGTCTTGATCACCATATTGCTGTCTGTAGGCCAGATAAGCTGTCTGTAAAACCCAGATGTCAAGACAGACAGAACGGAAACCTGGGTGATCAGTGATCCACTTTGGTAGATTATCATCGGTGTCTCCACAGCCCTTCAGTTACCGAAAGTAAACATTCCTGTAGCTGCTCTGCCATTGGCTATCGCCTAGCATCTTCCTGGTATCCCATTGGCCACGAATGGATGCGTTTGGTTGATCTCGCCAAAGAATATGGCCGTAATACATCAACGATCAGCACGGTATTAAAACAAAAGGAAGCCCTTACAAGCCGACAAAAGCAAACGTCCTTGGATCGTTTCTTCACAAAACGTCAGGCAAAAACCACTGATGAGACAGAACATGAACCAAAGAAGGCAAAAGGTGACGACAACGATAGCAGTTAAAAGGTAAATGAACATAATTTTTATTATTCTTTCTCTTTTATTATTCTTTCTCTCATTTTAAACTCTCATTTTATGTTTATTGTGCAGTAATCTAATTGTAACATGTATTTGTTACATGTTTTGATGCGTTTTTATGATTTATAAAAAATTTATGCCCGAATTTTGGGGGGCTTGGAACGGATTACGGCATTTACATGTAAAACGCGCCTCTACTTACAGAATTTTCACGTTACGAGAATACTTCCGGAACGAATTAATTTCGTAAGTAGAGGTACCACTGTAGTCTATTGCTAAATGAGCTCCTCAGTGCGTTCAGTATGTCCTGCATAGAGTGGGACTCGGACTCCAGCAGAGATGACAGTTTAGCCACCATCCTTCTATCTCCTATCTCCTCCACTGGGTCAAGGCGTTGCCCCAGGACAGAGCTAGCTTTCTTGATCAGTTTGTTCAGTCTCTTCCTATCGGCTGCTGTAATGCCTTTGCCCCAGCAGACCACTCCAAAAGTGATGGCTGATGCCACCACCGTGTCATAGAATGTCTTCAGCAGCACCCCCTGTACACCAAAAGACCTGAGTCTCCTCAGTAGGAACAGCCTGTGCTGTCCCTTCTTGTAGAGTGCGTCGGTATTGTGTGACCAGTCTAGTTTATTGTTGAGATGAACACACAGGTACTTGCAGGATGTCACCAATGCAATGTCTGTTCCCTGGATGTTTACTGGTGCTGTGAGGGGTTGTCCTTGCCTGCGGCAGTCCACCACCAGCTCCTTAGTTTTCCTCGCGCTGATCTGGAGGCAGTTCTGATGGCACAAGTCCACGAAGTCCTGAATAAGTCCTCTGTACTCAGCTTCATCTCCGTTGGAGATGAGGCCGGCGATCGCAGTCATCAGAGAACTTCTGTAGATGGCAGTGTGTTGTGTTGTGTGAGAAGTTCGCAGTATAAAGGGTGAACAGGAAGGGAGCCAAAACCATTCCCTGGGGGGCCCCTGTGCTACCGATGATTGTGTCGGACACACAATCCCGGGTTCTCACAAACTGTGGCCGGTTAGTGAGGCAGTCCAGGATCCATGATGACAGGTGCTGGTCCACCCCTGCGCACAGCAGCTTGTCCTTCAGGATCATCGGTTGGATGGTGTTGAAAACACTGGAGAAGTCAAAGAACGTGATCCTCACCGCATTCCCGGGCTTCTGCAGGTGAGACAGAGAATGGTGAAGGAGGAAGATCACTGCATCCTCCACCCCGATGACATGCTGGTAGGCGAACTGGAGTGGATCCATCACTGGTCCCACCAGGGGGCAAAGGTGAGCAAGGAGCAGTCTCTCCAGGGTCTTCATCATGTGAGACGTCAGGGCCACTGGTCTGTAGCTGTTCAGGTCTTTGGGGTGGGATGTCTTTGGTACAGGTACTACACAAGATGTTTTCCACAACTGTGGCACTCTCCCCTGCTTCAGGCTCAGGTTGAAGATGTGCTCCACAATCCCACACAGCTGGTCTGCACAGGACTTGAGGAGCTTCGCGCTGATGCTCCGTCCCAAGGCCTTCCCTGCCTTGATCTTCCTCAGCTCTGTCCTCACCTGGGTCTTAGTGAGGGTCAGGTTGGGGGGCTGTGTGTTGGACATGGGGGGGTGTTGGTGGAGTGGGATGTGGACAGCAGGTCTCGATGACTGTAGAGGCAGCAGTGGTTGTTGTGCAGTTGGGGTGGAGGGTGGTTGGTCAAACCTATTAAAAAACAGGTTCAGATTATTCACCCACTCCCTGCCCCCCTTGACCTGGGAGGAGGTATTCTGGAGCCCAGAGATGGTTTTAAGGTTTCTCCAGACCCTGCCGATGTCGCTCTGTTGCAGCTTGTCCTCCACCTTCTTCCTGAAGCTGTCCTTGCCTTCTCTGATCTTCCTCCTCAGCTCCCTCTGTACGGACTTCAGCATCTCCCTGTTCTCCGACCTGAAGATCCTCTTCTTCTCTCTCAGAAGTGTTTTTATCTCAGGGTAGATCCAGGGTTTGTTGTTCAAGCAACACCGTATGGTCTTGATGGGTACGGTGTTGTCCACACAGAAGCTGATGTAGTCCGTGATGGTGTGAGTGAGGCCATCGATGTCCTCACCATGTGGATCACAGTGCTGCTCTCAGGCAGTGGTTTCAAAACAGTCCTTTAGAGTGTCCATTGCCTCCTCAGACCATAACTTCACTGTGTGCATGACCGGAGGTTGTCTGTGTACTAGGGGTTTGTACACTGGCAGGAGATGAACCAAGTTGTGATCCAATCTCCCGAGTGGGGGGGAGTGGGGGGGAGTGGTGATGAGGTGTACGCCTCCTTAGTATTTGCATAGAATAAGTCCAGTGTTTTATTGTCTCTAGTGTGGCATGTGACATACTGGGTGAACGTGGGCAGAATGGGGGACAGTGAAATATGGCTGAAATCACCTGAGATGAGGAGAAGAGCATCTGAGTGTTCTGTCAGCAGCCTGCCAGTTACTGAGTGAATGACGTCACGCGCTGTCCCCGCGTTCGCCATCGGATTTGCATAAATAACAATGCAGATCACGTGTGAGTATTCCCTCGGGAGATAGGTAGGCCGCATGCTAACAGCTAGCAACTCAATGTCTTTGTTGCAGTGTTGTTGTTTATCCGTGATATGTCCCGGTCTGCACCAGCTGTTATTGACATACATTATCACTCCTCCGCCCCTTGCCTTCCCACTGTCTGGTGTCTGGTCTGCCAGTATTGCGTGGAAACCCTCCAGTTCGATGTTAGGATCTGTTGCTAGTTCTGTTAGCCATGTCTCAGTAAACAACATCAAGCTAATCTCTCTGAAGACGCTCTCGTAGTGGGAGATAGCCACTAGCTCGTCAGTCTTATTGAGTAGCGATCGTACATTCCCCATAATAACGGATGGGAGGACGGGTCTGTACCTCATATTCCTCGCCCGCCCTCTTATTCTAGCTTGACATTCACGCCGTTTCCGTCTTATTTCTCCTGGCTTGTCGAGTTTTTGCGTTAGCATCGCTGGCCGGTTAAGTGCTAACAGCTGGTCTCTATTGTACTGCCTCCTGCAATAAACAGTGGCTCTGTCCGCTGGCTAAGGAGACATTTCGGCGATCTACGTGTCTGTGATGGAATAAAGGTGTCGCTGGATCAGAAAGATTAGCAAGCGAGCCAGATAGTAAATAGAAATAGGAAGAAATTTATCCGCTGTTGCAAAAAGGAAGCGTACTCGTGTGGCGCCGGAAGTCGTTTTTTCACTTTTAAAAAATTACAACTTTCAGTTGTAATTTTTCAGGTAAATTTGACACTTTTTTTTTTCAAACTCTGTGACTCGATCTTTGACCTTCTCTGGCTGCTATGAAGGCAGCATCTTAATTCTTTTCTCTCTGCTTTATAGCAAAGCGTGAGGAGCTTCTGTTAAAGCTGCAGCTGCCGTGTCAACGCCCAGCATGTTTTATTCAGCTTTCACAAGAAAATCCCATTTGTTTTCATCAGTCACATTTGGAAACACTTAAAACGACCTTTCTCTGAACATTTAAATGTAATGGAAGAAACAAATTGGTGAGAAATACTGATGGATTTAAATAGGAAGTTTAATGTTGTGTAATATGTCACAACAGAGCCGTGTCTGCATTCTTCCCCACATCAATCTGACTTTTTAATTTGCATCATTTTTCTTTTAAATTCACAAATTTTATAAAATATTTTCAACTTTTTCTTGTAAATTGGCAACTTTCTGCCTTTAATTTTCAAAGTCTGTTCTCTTAAATTTGCATCTTTTTCTGTGACTTTTCTTGTTAATTTGCAACATTTTTCTTGTAAATTCTCTGCTTTTCCCTCATGAATTCAAGTTTTTTTCCTAAATGTCAAACTTTTTTCTCATAAATTTGCAGCGCTCGTATGATGATAAATGTTAAATGTTTCCATGCCTACCTGTCTGCTGCATGTTAGGCTTCACACACCTTTTCATTTACAACAGGATGATGGGTGCTTTTGTCCGTCCACAATGGAGATTGAGTTTTAAAGCTCATGGACCAGATGTAGTAATGATTTTACCTCTAAAGATGTTCAAACACTCGTTGTAATGTCGTCTTCTCTCCAAATGCGCGCTCCCGTGATGGGGTGCTTTTGGGTCAGGTGCATGTTTTTCAACACAAACCCAGCGCTTCACACACGTGGTCAGGACGGAGACATGGTGAGGCGTCCACGGGCAGGCTGGGGGAGACGGAGGAAGGGACGGTGTTGAAAACCTCACGGGTGAGTGTTTTTGTTTTTTTTTTTTAAATCACACTCTGTTTGCTGATGTGTTCCGTTACTCACTGTAAACACAGAAGTGAACGTGGTGCAACGATGCATTTGATTGGTTAGACTGAGTGTTTCAGCACCAGTTAGACAAATTTGACTGGTGAAACTGGCGGAAGAATAGGTTTGATGCACCTGAGAAAAGAAGAAATTTGCCCTTGTTTGTGGGTTGAAAAACCTCCAGGGGTCAACAAACCCATTTTGGTGCATAAACTCAGATATTGATTTAGCCATGGAGGATTGTGTGAGGGTGAAGGGCCAGACTAAGAACGATCCAACAGACTCTCATGAATTGTATATCAAGGATTCAGTGTACCCCGCCCGGTATGGGGTTACCGGGGCCCCACCCTGGAGCCAGGCATGGGGGAGGGGCTTGAAGGCTAGCGTCTGGTGGCCGGGTTTCCACCCATGGGACCCGGCCGGGCTCAGCCCGAAGGAGTTACATGGGTCCGCCCTCCAGTGGGCTCACCACCTGCAGGAGGGATCATGGGGGTCCGGTGCTATGTGGATCAGGTGGCGGTCAAAGGCGGAGACCTTGGCGGACTGATCCCAAGCTTTCTAAACTGGCTTTTAGTACGTGGAATGTCACCTCTCTGGTGGGGAAGGAGCCTGAGCTGGTGTACGAGGTTGAGAGATACCGGCTAGATATAGTCGGCCTCACCTCAACACACAGCTCCGGTTCCGGAACCAGTCTCCTGGAGAGGGGCTGGAGCTTGGCCTTTTCTGGAGTTGCCCCGGGCGAGAGGCGACGAGCAGGGGTGGGTATTCTTGTATCGCCCCACCTTGCTGCCTCTATATTGGAGATTTCCCCGGTGGACGAAAGGGTTGCTTCCCTGCGCCTTCGGGTTGGGAAACGGGTCCTGACCATCATTTGTGCCTATGCACCAAATGATGTTTCAGAGTACCCACCCTTTTTGGAGTCTGTGACTGGGGTGCTGGAGGGTGCTCCCCTTGGAGACTCCATTGTCCTACTGGGGGACTTCAATGAGCACGTGGGCAACGACAGTGAAACCTGGAGGGGGGTGATTGGGAGGAACTGCCTGCCCGATCTGAACCCGAGTGGTGTTCAGTTATTGGACTTCTGTGCTAACCACAGTCTGTCCATAACGAACACCATGTTCAAGTATAAGGGTGTCCATATGTGCACCTGGCACCAGGACACCCTAGGTCGCAGGTCGATGATCGATTTTTGTTATCGTGTCATCAGACCTGCGACCGTATGTCTTGGACACCCGGGTAAAGAGAGGTGCAGAGCTTTCAACTGATCACCACCTGGTGGTGAGTTGGATCCGATGGCAGGGGAGGAAGCCATTCAGACCTGGTAGACCCAAACGTATAGTGAGGGTGTGCTGGGAGCGTCTGGCTGAGGCCCCTGTCTGGGAGGTCTTCAACTCCCACCTCCGGAAGAACTTCAACCACATTCCGAGGGAGTCTGGAGGCATGGAGTCTGAATGGGCCATGTTCTCCACCTCTGTGTTGAAGCGGTGGCCCAGAGCTGCGGCCGCAAGGTGGTCGGTGCATCTCGTGGTGGCAACCCCCGAACCAAGTGGTGGACACCAGTGGTGAGGGGGGCCATTAAGCTGAAGAAGGAGTCCTATCAAGCTTGGTTGGCTTGTGGGACTCCCGAAGCAGTTGAGGTGTACCGGCAGGCCAAGCGGAGTGCAGTTCGGGTGGTTGCTGAAGCAAAAACCCGGGTATGGGAGGAGTTCGGAGAGGCCATGGAACAAGACTTTCGGTCGGCCTCAAAGAGATTCTGGCAAACTGTCCGGCGGCTCAGGAGGGGAAAGCAGCTCCCCGTCCACACTGTGTATGGTGCGGATGGGACACTGTTGACTTCGACTGGGGACATCGTCGGGCGGTGGAAGGAATACTTCGAGGATCTCCTCAATCCCACTGACACGCCTTCCACAGAGGAAGCAGGGTTTGGGGACGAGGGGGATGACTTGCCTATCACAGGGGCTGAGGTCGCCAAGGTGGTTAAAAATCTCTTTGGTGGCCGGGCCCCAGGGGTGGACGAGATTTGCCCTGAGTACCTCAAGGCCCTGGATGTTGTTGGGTTGTCATGGTTGACACGCCTCTGCAACATTGCGTGGAGGTCGGGGGCAGTGCCTTTGGCATGGCAAACCGGGGTGGTGGTTCCTCTCTTTAAAAAAGGGGACCGGAGGGTGTGCTCCAACTTTAGAGGGATCACACTCCTCAGCCTCCCTGGGAAGGTCTATGCCAAGGTACTGGAGAGGAGAGTCCGGCCGTTGGTCGAACCTCGGATTCAGGAGGAGCAATGTGGTTTTCGTCCTGGCCGTGGCACATCGGACCAGCTCTTTACCCTCTCGAGAATTCTCGAGGGTTCGTGGGAGTTTGCCCAACCAGTTTACATGTGTTTTGTGGACTTGGAGAAGGCATTTGACTGCATCCCTCGGGGATTTTTGTGGGGGGTGCTTCGGGAGTATGGGGTATCGGGCTTGTTGTTACGAGCTATTCGGTCTCTGTACGACGGTTGTGAGAGTTTGGTTCGTATTGCCAACACTCGGTCGGAGTCATTCCCAGTGAGAGTTGGACTCCGCCAGGGCTGCCCTTTGTCACCGATCCTGTTCATAATTTTTATGGACAGGATTTCTAGGCGCAGCCAGGGAATGGAGGGTGTCATGCTTGGTGACCACAGGATCTCATCTCTGTTGTTTGCAGATGATGTTGTCCTGTTGGCTTCATCCAGCAATTCCCTACAGCTCTTGCTGGGACGGTTTGCCGCTGAGTGTGAAGCGGCTGGGATGAGAATCAGCACCTCCAAGTCCGAGTCCATGGTCCTCAGCCGGAAAAAGGTGGATTGTCCTCTCCGGGTTGGGGACAGGCTCTTGCCCCAAGTGGAGGAGTTTAAGTATCTTGGGGTCTTGTTCACAAGTGAGGGGAGAATGGAGCGAGAGATTGAAAGACGGATTGGAGCAGCATCTGCAGTGATGCGGACGTTGTACCGGTCTGTTGTGGTGAAGAGGGAGCTTAGTTCTAAGGCAAAGCTGTCGACCTACCAGTCAATCTACGTTCCTACTCTCACCTATGGTCACGAGCTTTGGGTAATGACCGAAAGAATGAGATTGCGGATACAAGCGGCTGAAATGAGCTTTCTCCGTAGGATTGCTGGACTCACCCTCAGAGATAGGGTGAGGAGCTCAGTCATCCGGGAGAGGCTCAGAGTAGAACCGCTGCTCCTCCACATTGAAAGGAGTCAGTTGAGGTGGTATGGGCATCTGATTAGGATGCCTCCTGGACGCCTCCCACTTGAGGTGTTTCAGGCACGTCCCACTGGGAGGAGACCCCGGGGCAGACCCAGGACTCGGTGGAGAGACTATGTCTCCCAGCTGGTCTGGGAACGCCTTGGTATCCCCTCTGAAGAGCTGGAGCAGGTGGCTGGGGAGAGGGAAGTCTGGGCTTCTCTGCTTGAACTGCTGCCTCCGCGACCCGGACCTCCGGAAAAGCGGTAGAAGATGGATGGATGGATGGATCGATGGATGGATTGTGTGAGGGGGCAGCACGGTGGAGCAGTGGTTAGCACAGTGGCAGCACAGCAAGAAGGTCATGGGATCAATCCCACACTTGACCATCATGGGTTCAGTCCCACCCCCAGACCATAGGTGTCCCTTCTGTGTGGAGTTTGCATGTTCTCCCGGTGTCTGCGTGGGTTTACTCCGGTTTCCTCCCACAGGCCAAAGACATGCAGGTGAGGTTAATTGGCATCAACTGGGGATTCTAAATTGTCCTTAGGTATGGATGTGAGAGTGAATGGTTGTCTGTCTCTGTGTTGGCCCTGCGATGGACTGGACTGATCTGTCCAGGGTGGACCCTGCCTCTCACCCAAAGATGCTGGGATAGACTCCAGCCCCCCGTGACCCAAAAAAGATTAAGTGATAGAAGATGGATGGATGGATTGTGTGAGGAAGCGAGAAGAAGGGTCTAAAGACGGGTTTAGAACAGTTAAGATCTCCAGCTAGAATTAGGAAATGTGTGTCTAAGAAAGGGAGAGGACTAAATAATCTATTCATAAAGTCCAGACTGTCCACATTAGGAGCGTAAATGTTCACCAATAAAACAGGAGAGTGAAATAAGCTCCCTGCAATAATCAGCTATCTGCCATTTTATCAGTTATGATTTTAGAAGCTGAGAAGGAATTTTTTTATGAATTAAAGTAGCTTCTCCTCTGGCTTTTGAGCTGAAAAAAGAATGAAAAATATCAGCTACCCATGAGCATTTAAGTCTCCATGATCTTGGTCACGGAGATGAGTTTCCTGAAGAAACACTAGATCAGCTTTGAAGCGCTGAAGATGGGAAAACACCTTTGACCCCATTATTCAGTCCTTTAACATTCCAACTGAAAAATCTATTTGAGGAACCACCTTCTAACTTTTGTGAACTAACAGACATCTAATGAAATATTTGGAGAGAAGCTAAATAAGAAATCCCCCCCACAAAAAAGGAAGAAAGAAGGGAAAAAAGAAGTGGGGGGAAATAAACTAAAGTCCAGATCCATCCCCCAGGTGAACCTAGTCTGTGTCCGTCCCCAAACGATGGAACAGCAGTGCTGACTCCAATAGGAGTCGTCTCAGAAATCAGACTGACACCTATATGCAACAAGAGCTGAGCAGATTTATGAATAGAATTAAGTCTTTAAGTCCTTCAGTATAATAGTATATATTATAATATTGTTGTACAATATTCAATCTTGCAATAAAAGTGGGGAGGACAAAGTTGAGCTGCTGACCTTCAGTGATGAGCAAAGACTTGTTCATCTGTCAGCCAGTCTCACAGCAGCCCATTATCCTCTACATTCATTTTTCCAACACATCTACTGTGGTAGAGAAGGCAGAGAGGACTGAGAAGATGAACTAAATCATTGTTCATCTGACAACACAAGACAAGTGGAATTATTGAAACTTTCCTGTCAATCATTCCATCAAGGTTTCATCTGTGTCACGTGACCAGTGAGGTTAACTGGATGCTGTCAGTGTGGAGGTTACTGATGAGAAATAATTACTGCAATAATCACAGACACTTTACCTTATTAATCACATTCATAGTTCAAACATGGAGAGTTTATTAAAGACATTGACCTTTATTATGTTTCAGCTTCAAACTCTGACATTAAGCAGTTTGTGCTTAATAGTGAATAATTATCATTTAATATGTCAGAAAAGTCTCAGCTTGTCGTGTTCAAGTGTTTCCAGTTTAGACTCAGTGATGAAAAATAATCCACAGAAAGTGTGAGAACTTTCATTTTTCTTCCCTGAGTCAGTCAGTTGTTCCTGAACAAACAGCAGTTCAGCCAGTTAAACCCACATTTGCAGACTAACACAGAAACCAAGTCAAACTGCTTCAGTGTTTTAATCCTCTGCTGCTCCTACTGCTGACAATTGATTAGTTTGAAATCAGTGACTCTTGTTAATGTGAAAGTTGATCCAACAAAACACCTGCTTCAACTTTGGACAACTGGTTTAGTCAAGAAAAACACAAAAAGTCACAGTTTTCCTTTCAAATACACATTTATTACTTTAGAAACAGGGAAATGTTGAAATAAATTCTTCTTTTATTATAAAAACTTTGAATATTTAAAGGTGAGTTGCTGTGCTGCCGCAGTGTGATTCTATCAAGCTGATCTCACCACTTTACTACCTCTGTTAAACATGTTTGATTTTCATCAGAGCAGTTTAACGTTCCTCAGAGGAGGAATCAAACTCTGACAGACAGAGCTGCAGGAATGAGGCGGATCAAACCAGAAACACCAGTTTTCTGCGTCACTTTCCAGAAGTGAAAGTTCAAGTGTGTGAGAGCAGCAGCTCAGACGTCCTGTTTGTCTGTGAGAGAAGATTCAGCCGAGTCCATCAGGTTTTTCTCTACAAACACTGGTGAGTCCAACATCTCCTGTTTCTACACTTCACTCTCTTCATGCTGACTCAGCACAGTCACACTGGTCCCAGTAGAAATATGCTCACTGGGCCACAGATCCACTGTGGAAACATGGAGCTGCTGTTTGAAACCGTCTCTCTGGGTCACTTCTCAGCACTTTGAAAATCTCTGCAAACCTCCATGATTGTTGGACTTTAGTCAGAATTCAGCCTTCCTCATGTCAGAAACAGACTGCAGCAAATGGTCCATAAACCAGTCTGTTTCCTTTATTGTTTCACAGTAAAACTGAAAACCACAGGAAGGCTTTTATTATGAAACAATCAAAGGAACTACAAAAGAAAAGCAGCTTTGTCAGCAGATAAAAATAGAAAAAAATCCTAAAATGTCATTAGTTTTAAACTCACTTAAACAAGAATCAATTTTTCATCCATTTTTATCAGTTTTTTACATGTACAATGTTTATACTGTTAAACACTCTTAAACTTGTAAATGTATTTTTAAGGTAAAATCTCTGCATCACATTTAAAACAACTTTAACTGAGCAAAGTAATGAAGAAGATCTACAGATATAATCAACTGCTACTGAATCAGCAATAAATAGAACAAGATTTTTAGTTTCTTTGTTGTTCCTCACAACCCAAATTCTCTCACTTTGTGTTGACTGATTTGATGGTATTTGTATCCTGAGATCAACTCCAGCAGAGAGGTGTCAGAAACTCAGTGATTGTTACAGGAAGTGACTGATTCAGGTGTTTCTTCCAACAGATGTGAGCTACCAAATGTTCAGCTGAGAGCATCAAGAATTGTGTGGAGACCATTTTTAGACTTCTGTGGGGAATGTCTCACATTTGACTTTTTTATTCCTCTAATTTTCCATCTTGTTCCAATATTAACAACAGAAATCAACATGAACAGACCAACACATTTGTAATGACAGCAATTATCTGGGTGAACTGCTGTGTTATCTAACAGAAATGTAGGGGTGCCAATAGTTTTAGATTGGACTTTTTCAATGAAAATTACAAAGAGATACTGTTAAAAATCTGTCAGAAACAAAGATGTTAAAGTGTGAATGTGATCTTTGGTCTCATGTGGATTACTGTACATACACTGACCTGATTATTAGAAACATGGTTGAGAAGAACAGGATGGATATGACAGGAAAACAATACTAGAACTTTAGTTGATGTTTTTATTCTACATCAAATTATTCTGTTTCTCCCTCAGAGTTCAGTCATGTCTGCTGCCACCAATCTGCCGTCTGAAGATCACTTCCTGTGCCCCATCTGTCTGGATGTCTTCACTGATCCAGTCACTACACCATGTGGACACAACTTCTGTAAAAACTGCATTGATGAACACTGGAACCAGTCAGCAATATTCAAATGTCCCAATTGTAATGAGACTTTTAAGAATAAGCCTCAGTTAAAGATCAACACCTTCATCTCTGAGATGGTTTCTCAGTTCAGACGTGAATCTCAACAGAAATCCAGCAGCAGCAGCTCAGAGCAACAAGCTGCCAAACCAGGAGAAGTTCTGTGTGACGTCTGCACTGGAACCAAACTGAAGGCCCTGAAGTCCTGCCTGGTGTGTCTGAGCTCCTACTGTGAGACTCACCTGGAGCCTCATCTCACAATGAAAGGGTTGAAAAGACATCAGCTGATGGATCCTGTGGAGAACCTGGAAGGGAGGATGTGTATGAAGCATGATAGACCTCTGGAGCTGTTCTGTAAGACCGAGCAGACATGTATCTGCATGCACTGCTTCTACTCACACCACAAGACCCATGATGTTGTTCCTCTGAGAGAAGAATGTGAAGGAAAGAAGGCAGAGCTGGGGAAGACAGAGGCTGAAGTGCAGCAGATGATCCAGAAGAGACGACTGAAGATTGAGGAGATCAAAGAGTCAGTGAAGAAGAGTAAAGATGCTGCAGATGGAGAGAAGGCAGAAGGTGTTCAGGTCTTCACTGCTCTGAAGGAGTCTGTTGAGAGACGCCTGAACGAGCTCATCAAGGAGATAGAAAACAAACAGAAAACAATGGAGAAACAGGCTGAAGACTCCATCAAAGATCTGGAACAGGAAATCTCTGAGCTGATGAAGAGGAGCTCTGAGGTGGAGCAGCTCCTAAAGTCTGAAGACCACCTCCACCTCCTCCAAAGCTTCTCATCCCTGAAAGCTGCTCCACCCACCAAGGACTGGACAGAGGTCAGAGTCTGTCCTCCATCATATGAGGGGACTGTGGTGAGAGCTGTGGCTCAGCTGGAGGAGACGATCAGAAAACAGATGAAGAAGAAGCTGATGGAGGCTGAGCTGAAGAGGGTCCAGCAGTCTGCAGTGGATGTGACTCTGGATCCTGATACAGCACATCCTAATCTCATCCTGTCTGATGATGGAAAACAAGTGAAACATGGTGATGAGAGGAAGAATCTACCAGACAATCCAGAGAGATTTTCTCTGTGTCCCTGTGTTTTAGGAAATCAGAGTTTCTCTTCAGGCAGATTTTACTTTGAGGTTCAGGTGAAAGGAAAGACTGACTGGGATTTAGGAGTGGCCAGAGAGTCGATCACCAGAAAGGGAAAAATCCCACTGAGTCCTCAGAATGGATACTGGACTGTGTGGCTGAGAAATGGAAATGAATATAAAGCTCTTGCTGGTCCTTCAGTCCGTCTCCATCTCCAGTGTGGTCCTGAGAAGGTGGGGGTGTTTGTGGACTATGAGGAGGGTCTGGTCTCCTTTTATGATGTAGATGCTGCAGCTCTGATCTACTCCTTCACTGGCTGCTCCTTCAACCACAAACTCCTCCCATACTTCAGTCCCTGTCCTAATTATGGAGGTAAAAACTCTGCTCCTCTAGTGATCACTCCCATCAATCAGTAGAAAACTGATTTGACATGAAATCAAAACTGGAAACATTCAGTCAAGTCGGTCTTTTTATCTCTTCAAACATATTTCAGCCTCACTATAAAGCTAAAAGGACATGCTCTTTTTTCCTGTTGAAACTGCTCAGTTTCTTCTACAACTTTTTTGCCTCAAATGTGTTTATTTTACTGTATTTTTGGGACTATAAGGCACACCGGATTATAAAGCGCATTAAGTCGTTTGAATGGAATAAATCATTTTGACATGCACACGTCGACATTTGGACATTCCAAAAATAGTAGAAGAAGCAACTTCCGGTGTTAGCAAGCCCCGCTTCGTGTCAAAATGGACCTGTATTGTGTTATTCAGACTGTACTTCTGCTTCTGCTGGTCTCCATAATGAAGCTACAAGTACAAACTTCTGCATATGACGAACAGCGGGAGACAGCAGGACGATACAGACCAGTTTGGTTTTACTCCCGCTGTTTTCCGCGAGCTGCTGCTAAGGCGGAAATACGTCACGTCAACGCGCGGCTGGTGTACAGACATGCGCAGTAAACATATTTTCTGCCCTACGTTTGGAATAAGTGTTTTCATGCGCACCATTCCGATTAACAATCGGCATAACCCACCCCTCTCAATCGGAATGAAATTTTGATCCGAATGAGCGTGATCGGGTTAGAATATTCAGATTGCCGTGTTTACATGAAGCATTTTTATTCCTTATTACTTGTGTCCATGTAAACATGGCTGAGTTTAACAGTTGGGCGATTTCAGCATCAAGCATGCCCGGATCCCTCTCGTCATTATCCGAGTCAGTCTCGTTGCTGTTATTTAGCTGCTCAGTGATGATTCCGGCCTTCGTCAAAGCTCGGACGACACTTGAGACTGATACCTTAGCCCAGACATCCACGATCCATTGACTATAGTGGCGTAACTCGCTCGCAATTTAACTTTGAACGACCTGTTGACACCAATATCTAGCGGTTGGAGTTCTTTGGTTAATCCACCCGGAATGATGGCAAGCTCCGAATTAGTTTGCTTCACTTGGGTTTTGACAGTATCGGTGAGATGGGCGCGCATGGAGTGGCACATCAATAAGGACGGAGATTTGTGGAAAAAGCCATCCGGCCTTTATGTTGAAGCACATATTACTCCACGAGGCTCCTGACTACCGTAATGCTCCGATAATCCATCAAGCGGTGTGGCTTCGTAGCTTACCAAAGTCGTACTAAAACATTGTTGACAGATTTTTTGAGTGCCGTGTACCACATAAAATCGGTTCGAGGTCAGTAAGCACAACCAGAATTAATACATAAGGCGCACCGGATTATAAAGCACACTGTCAATTTTTGAGAAAATTAAAGGATTTTAAGTGCGCCCTATAGTCCAAAACATACGGTACTCTTAAATTACCACCTTCTTTCTTTGAAATTTCTGTCTCATTAATTTGAGGCTCTTTTAAATTTGTGATTTTAAACTTTTTCTTCAGCTTAATTTTTTTCTCATAAAATATGAACCTTTTTCTTCTAAAGTGACATTATTAATCTGTACAACCACTGATTTACAGCAGGAAGGGAACATTTATTCTGATTTTCTCTGAACTCATTTTAATAATAAAACAGAGGAAACACATTTGTTCACAATCAAGAATCCTTCAGAGGAACTAAGGTAATAAATGTGGACAAACACTGATTTTAACAGTTTAATCATCACAAACAAAGATGACATTTTGTTCATTGATTTACTTTTTAATAATAATAAAAATATGTTCAAAAATCCTGCTTGTTTTCTCAGCTGTTCTCACTAATGTTGCATTTATGGAGCTGCTGATCTTCTGCAAATCTGACTGAATGTAGTTAACAAGAACAAAAGAGTCGATGCAGTTTTTGGTCAGTCTGGACTGTTGGGAGAAATAAATTAATCATTAGAATTTCAGTCATTTAAACTTTTCTTTTCACTGTTTTCTGCCAGAAAGTTGTCAGACTTTGAAAAAAACGATTTTGCTGTTTGACTTTCAAGTTTTTGAAGGTGTCAAAGATCAGCTGGTGTCTGGTTACCTGTTGGACTTTAATCTGGTTCATCACTGTGTGAAACTCTGATTTTCTACAATGATGGAACTGAGCAATAAAATGGATGAAAACATGACTCCAGAGTTCTTTGAATCACATGTAGATGTGTGATGAAGCTCCTTCTGAACTGCTGCAACACTGCCTTTAATTAGGCCTCATCATGTTAAATAGGATCAAAATGGTTTATTAGTGATCATGAATTCTTTTCACAACTTCTGTGTCTGACTAAATCTCATCTGATCCATGTGCTGCTCAAGGAGTTCCAGGGAGAAAAGTGGAAGAAAAATCAAGATTCCAAAACCAGACTGAACAGTAGAACCATTTGGATTTAGAAGCAGAAAGTTCCAGCCTCCTTTTTCCAGTAATTCATTCTTCAACAGTGGCTGTGTAGATTGGCTAAATATTCAGAAAGACGCTGCAGACGTTTGAAGTTCACAAGGACACATTCAGACTTTGAAAAGTTTCACAGATTTGATAGAGCAGAATACAGTGGTGTGAAAAAGTGTTTGCCCCCTTCCTGATTCCTCATTTTTTCTGTTTGTCACACTTAAATGTTTCAGATCATCAAACAAATTTAAATATTAGACAAAGATAACACAAGGAAACACAAAATGCAGTTTTTAAATGAAGGTGTTTATTATTAAGGGGGAAAAAAATCCAAACCTACATGGCCCTGTGTGAAAAAGTGAGATTTCATTAGATGTCTGTTAGTTCACAAAAGTTAGAAGGTGGTTCCTCAGTTAGATTTTTAAGGTGGAATGTTAAAGGACTGAATAATGCGGTCAAGCGGTCAAAGGTGTTTTCCCATCTTCAGCGCTTCAAAGCTGATCTAGTGTTTCTTCAGGAAACTCATCTCCGTGACCAAGATCATGGAGACTTCAATGCTCATGGGTAGGTGAACCATCAACCTCTCCAGTTTCACAAAGAACCCAATGGTTCTGTCTACTCTGAGAATTTGGTTCCAGTTTAGACGTCATTTCAAGGTTTTATCACCCTCTAGTATGATGCCCAGACTTAAAAATCATCTATTTTTACCCTCACTTACCATCTTCTCTTTTCATCAATGGCATAATCATGGTATTAAAACCTTCACAGATCTTTACCAGGATGGTTTATTTGCCAGCTTTTCACATTTAGCTTCCAATTTCAATTTACCTCCATCCCACTTATTCCTCTATTTCCACATTAGGCTCTGTGCCTCAACTCTTTTTTCCTGCTATCCTCACCTCCTGGCTAATCAACCTTGGCATGACCTTTTGACCCTTGAACTTAATCAAAAATCACTGATTTCTAAAATTTATGATGCACTTATGGCATTTGATACTCAGTTGGTTGTCAGAAATCAAACTGCATGGGAGCAGCAGCTTGGTACCGTTTTGTCTGATCAGTGGTGGGATAAAGTCGTCCTTGGTAGACGCTCAGTTCCACCTTGTGCTCGGCTTCAGCTTCTACACTTTAAGATATTGAATAGAGTCCATCTCTCCAAGTCTCCACTATCAAGAATTGATCCTGATATCAGGGACCAATGTGACAGATGTCAAGCCTCACCCTGCAATTTGAGTCACATGTTCTTTTTTGTCCCAGATTGGATCAATATTGGAGTGACTTCTTCATGACTCTGTCCAAGGTTCTAGCAATTAAAGTTAAGATGGACCCTTTGATTGCCACATTTGGAGTCCCACATGCTCCATTTCCATTAACATCATCTCAATTACAATTACTTGCTTTGACCTCCCTTCTAGCTAGACGTCTATCCTACTCCTTTGGAAGTGGACTAAACCTCCATCCAGCTCTTTGTGGCTTAAGGATGTTCTGTCCTTTCTTAAGGTGGAAAAGATAAATCTGACAGTAAAAGGCTCCTCAGCTAAGTTTGCTGAAAACTGGAACCCTTTCATCAATTACTTTTACTCTTTAAAACCCCATCTTTTGATTGAGCTCGATTTGCAAATATTTTTTCATTTACTATCTAATTCCCTCCCCCATTTCACCCCCCCCGTGACATTTCTTCTATTGGCCCTCTGTTTTCATATGGGTACATATGAATGAATGAATGAATGAATGAATGAATGAATCTTTATTTCGGATAGATTAAAAGTACAGATTAAAAGAAACAGAATAATATAACAAAGGGGGAAAGAAAATCCAACAAGGTCAAATTAGACAATAACTCCTCTGATTATACAGTTCAACATAAGTTATCTGAAATGGGTGATGGCTGAAGCCACAGCTTATATTGCCCACCCATGTTCCATCCAAGAATTCAAAAGAAAAACAAAACAAGAGCGATTACAATTCAGAACAAAGCTAAGACAAAATGTGACAAAAAAACTAAGCTACAACACAACGCAGACTGGATATGATAATCCTTATGTGATTTTACATGTCATCTTGTATATATGTTTGGAGTATTTCTTCCTTTAGTTTTTGTTTAAATTGTCCAAGCGTTGTACATGATTTTAATTCAGGTCCAAAATCGTTCCATAATCTGATTCCTTGCACTGAAACACAGTGTTGCTTGGTGGTAGTTCTCACTGAAGGTTTTTGAAATATACATGTTCCTCTGAAATGATATTGTTTCTCCCTTATTTGGAACAACTTTTGGATATTTGCGGGCAGTGATAGATTCTTCACTTTAAACATTATTACTGCAGTTTTAAAGTCAACCAGATCTTTCAACTTGAGAGCTTTTAATTTAAGAAAAAGTGGGTTTGTTGGTTCCCTGTAAGCAGCTTTGTTTATTATTCTAATAGCTCTCTTCTGAAGCATAAAGACTGGATATAAGATAAGATAAGATAAGCCTTTATTAGTCCCACAATGGGGAAATTCCAGGATTGCAACAGCACAGGGATAGCAACACTCAGACCAACAATCAGAAGGCAAGAAAAAACAAGCACAGCTAGTATACATACACTACCGTTCAAAAGTTTGGGGTCACCCAGACAATTATTTTGTGTTTTCCATGAAAAGTCACACTTATTTACCACCATGAGTTGTAAAATGAATAGAAAATATAGTCAAGACATTGACAAGGTTAGAAATAATGATTTGTATTTGAAATAATAATTTTTTCCTTCAAACATTGCTTTCGTCAAAGAATCCTCCATTTGCAGCAATTACAGCATTGCAGACCTAACATGATTGCACAAGGGTTTTCTAATCATCCATTAGCCTTCTGAGGCAATGAGCAAACACATTATACCATTAGAACACTGGAGTGATAGTTGCTGGAAATGGGCCTCTATACACCTATGCAGATAATGCACCAAAAACCAGACATTTGCAGCTAGAATAGTCATTTACCACATTAGCAATGTATAGAGTGTATTTCTGATTAGTTTAAAGTTATCTTCCTCGAAAAAAAGTGCTTTTTTTTCTAAAATACAGAAATTTCCAAGTGACCCCAAACTTTTGAACGGTAGTGTATGTACATATTTATATATATATATATACATATATATATATATAGACACACAGTGCGGAGCACTGTGGTTGGTGAATGTGCAGCAGAAAGTCTAAGCTCTCTCTCCCTGGATGCGGCGGGCCAGCTCGATGTCTTTGGGCATGATGGTGACCCTCTTGGCGTGAATAGTGCACAGGTTGCCTCCTGCAGAGCCATGATGGCGGAGCTCTGGAAGCGCAGGTCGGTCTTGAAGTCCTGAGCGATCTCCCTCACCAGGAGCTGGAAGGGCAGCCTACGGATGAGCAGCTCCGTGGATTTCTGGTAGCGACGGATCTCTCTCAGAGCCACGGTACCGGGCCTGTAACGGTGAGGCTTCTTCACTCCGCCGGTGGCCGGAGCGCTTTTTCCAAGCAGCCTTGGTGGCTAGCTGCTTCCTGGGGGCTTTTTCCTCCAGTAGATTTACGGGCGGTCTGCTTGGTTCTTGCCATCGCTCTTTATTGTTCTGTCTTATATTTCTTGCACGCCGCCTAAACTCCAGCCTGGCACCCGCGTCGTTATCGCTACAGTTCCCCGGTATGTCGAGTTTCTCCGTTAGCACCGGGTGGCGGTTGAGTGCTAGCTAGCTCTTCCCTGCTGTATCATCTCCTGCTGTAAACAGAGGCTCCGTCCGCCGACTCGCGAGACCTTTGGGGCGATCTGTGTGTCGGTGATATATATATATAAAGATATAAAGATATATATTGTGGTGACCCCCACAGCCTAGGGCACAAGCAGAGCACTCAGCTGGAGCAATTAGCAGAACAGTGAGATGTATGGACTGATATCAATAGGCAGCCTCTCTTTGTCTAATCCCGGCGCCAGTAATCCTGCTATTGATATGTGTGACTCTAATGCAAATGTCCATGGTTTACTGCTGTGCATGTATTGTCTGTAGCTGGGTATATAAGTCAACTGCATATCGTTTGCTCTCTCTCTTTTTGACCACTCGCATTGCCTGTTTGCTGACTAGAGACACAGGGCTTGTTCCAGCGCGCTCCCACAGCGCTGGGGTGAACCCTCGTGATGGAGGATGAATAAAACACCCTTTTAAACTTCAGTTCGCCGTGTCCGCCTGCACTTATTTCATGCCTCCACCATATCAACATATACAGTGGGGTAAAAAAGTATTTGGTCAGCCACCAATTGTGCAAGTTCTCCCACTTAAAAGATGAGAGAGGTCTCCAATTTTCATCATAGGTATACCTCAACTATGAGAGACAAAATGAGAAAAAAAAATCCAGAAAATCACATTGAAGGGTTTTTAATGAATTAATTGGTAAATTCTTAGGTAAAATAAGTATTTGGTCAATAACAAAAGTTCATCTCAATACTTTGTTATATACCCTTTGTTGGCAATGACAGAGGTCAAACGTTTTCTGTAAGTCTTCACAAGGTTTTCACACACTGTTGCTGGTATTTTGGCCCATTCCTCCATACAGATCTCCTCTAGAGCAGTGATTTTTTGGGGCTGTCGCTGGGCAACACAGACTTTCAACTCCCTCCAAAGATTTTCTATGGGGTTGAGATCTGGAGACTGGCTAGGCCACTCCAGGACCTTGAAATGCTTCTTACGAAGCCACTCCTTCGTTGACCGGGTGGTGTGTTTGGGATCATTGTCACGCTGAAAGACCCAGCCACATTTCATCTTCAATGCCCTTGCTGGTGGAAGGAGGTTTTCACTCAAAATCTCACGATACATGGCCCCATTCATTCTTTCCTTTACACAGATCAGTCGTCCCGGTCCTTTTGCAGAAAAACAGCCCCAAAGTATGATGTTTCCACCCCCATGCTTCACAGTAGGTATGGTGTTCTTTCTCGTCCAAACACGACAAGTTGAGTTTTTACCAAAAAGTTCTATTTTGGTTTCATCTGACCATATGACATTCTCCCAATCCTCTTCTGCATCACCCAAATGCTCTCTAGCAAACTTCAGATGGGCCTGGAAATGTACTGGTTTAAGCAGGGGGACACGTCTGGCACTGCAGGATTTGAGTCCCTGGCGGCATAGTGTGTTTCTGATGTAGCCTTTTTTTTTTTCGTACTTATTTTGTACCCGTAGGTAGATTTGTTTTTGCAGTCTGGTGACAAGCCACCAGCTGCCGGTCGCTGCGTGCGCAAGCACCCCTTAACTCCCTAACCTGCATGTTTTTAGCATGTGGGAGGAAACCGGAGAAATCCCGGAATAAACCCACGCAACACGGGGAGAACATGCAAACTCCACACAGATCCCTGTTGGCCGGGGGCAGGGATCGAACCCACGATCTCATGATCCCCGCGATCCTCCGGCCGAGGGTAAAACTGTGCTGCCGCAGTGCTAACCACTGCGCCACCATGCAGCTTTTGTTACTTTGGTCCCAGCTCTCTGCAGGTCATTCACTAGGTCCCCCCATGTGGTTCTGGGATTTTTGCTCACCGTTCTCGTGATCATTTTGACCCCACGGGGTGAGATCTTGCGTGGAGCCCCAGATCGAGGGAGATTATCAGTGGTCTTGTATGTCTTCCATTTTCTAATAATTGCTCCCACAGTTGATTTCTTCACACCAAGCTGCTTACCTATTGCAGATTCAGTCTTCCCAGCCTGGTGCAGGTCTACAATTTTGTTTCTGGTGTCCTTTGACAGCTCTTTGGTCTTGGCCATAGTGGAGTTTGAAGTCTGACTGTTTGAGGTTGTGGACAGGTGTCTTTTATACTGATAACGAGTTCAAACAGGTGCCATTAATACAGGTAACGAGTGGAGGACAGAGGAGCCTCTTAAAGAAGAAGTTATATGTCTGTGAGAGCCAGAAATCTTGCTTGTTTGTAGGTGACCAAATACTTATTTTACCGAGGAATTTACCAATTAATTCATTAAAAATCCTTCAATGTGATTTTCTGGATTTTTTTTTTCTCATTTTGTCTCTCATAGTTGAGGTATACCTATGATGAAAATTGGAGACCTCTCTCATCTTTTAAGTGGGAGAACTTGCACAATTGGGGGCTGACTAAATACTTTTTTGCCCCACTGTATATATGTTTGTTTTATATGTATTTCCCCATACTTCAGTACAATATGTCATGTATGGGAGTATTAATGAATGATACAAGGTATATAGTGTGGGCTGATTCAGCAAATATTTCACTCTGTGCAGTATTGCGATTGATTTGCATATTTTACCTTTAATGTAATTAATATGTGATTTTAGTTATTTCTTTATACAGAGACACTGTTCTGTTCTGGTTGTAGAAACAAAAATATGAGAGTTCTGCTGCATCCAACCATGGCTCACTGCTTTAATTGCTCAATGAATAAATAAAATTAAAAAAAACCTGCAGGAAAAAAAATGCAAATTTACAAACAAAAATTACAAATTTATGGAAAAAAATGTACATTTTTGAAAAAAAGTATTTCCAGATTTAGAACAAAAATAGCAAATTTCTGATTTAAAAAAGCTGCAAATTTACAAGAAAAAATTGGCAAATTTTGAGAAAAAAAAGTCAAATCTGTGGAAAAAAGTTTCACATTTACAAGAAAAAAGTTGCAAATTTATGAGTAAAAAAAGTTGAAAATTTACAGCAAAAAAGTCAATTTTGCTGCAGTTTTGCTTGTTGCAATAATTAGAGTTGTGTCTGTGATCTATGGAGCGTAGGACACACTGGCACAATATTTACTGAAGTTATTTCCTCACATTATTGGGGCGACTGTGGCGCAGGTGTAGTGTGTCCGACTACTGATCGGAGGGTCATGGGTTCAACTCCCGCTCTATCTGCAGTCTGCATGTCGAAGTGTCCTTGAGCAAGACACTGAACCCCCAGTTGCTCCTGGTGGCCAGGCTAGCGCCTGTGTGTGTATGGCAGCTCTGCCGCCATCAGTGTGTGAATGTGTGCGTGAATGGGTGGATAGCAGGATCTGTAAAGCGTTTTGGTCATCCAGAGATGAGAAAAAGCACTATATAAGTGAAGGCCACATTATGCAGTCAATACAAAGGAAATACAGGTTTCTTCTGCAGTAAAACTCACAGTGAGCCCATAAATATTTACTCTAGAGATGTAGTCTGTTTACTGCCCCCCAGCAGTGAAATGAGATCTCTCATGATAACATATAGAACTATTGGTGAAGAAGATGGGGAAATTATCATGCATTCTCCCCTGATTATACATGCAATACTGCCTATTGGCCAGAAGATGGCGCTACTACACAATACAACCATTTTCAAGCCTCATTCCCACAGTGGTTTACAGTGTTCCAGTTCTGGACCCTCAACTCCTTCCCTACCATGACCTGTCCTCCAGCTCAGCAGTGGTGAAGAGGCTGAGCAACGGTCAGAAAGTCACCTGGTGGAGACGGAGATGCTTGGCGGCCATCCCAGAGGTAATGGAGGTAGTTTACGTCCATCAGAAAGTCTGAACCGCCACAGGAACCAACGCTGTCTGACACTGACACACCTGACACACCAGAGAGAGAATTCTACTGATTAGTTGTCTTTTTACAGGGTATTTACTACTGTATCTAGTTGTTACACCCACCTGCTCCTTTGGACCAGTGGATGAGCTCCGACTGAGTGTTGTGGAGATCTCCGGGGCACCAGGAAGGCAGGAGGAGCAGGAAAGAGGAGGCGCTGGAGGAGCAGCAGAACTTCTGCGTTAAGAAGCAGCGCTGCTTCCTGCTCAGGTGGCTGCAAGGAATCAGATACCTGAGGAGGAGGAGGAGGAGGAAGAAGAGGAGGAAAAGGAGGAGGAGGAGGAGGGGATCCAGACCACAGGCAAAGCGATGGATCAAACCACAATGGCGTCACTTTCAGACTTTGAAAATTTTCTCATGAATTTATGATTTTCATCCTGGAAAAATCCAACTTTTTTCTCCTAAATTTGTCATTTTTTTTCTCTGTAAATCTTCAACTCGCTCATAGATTTGCAACTTTTTTCTCAAACATTTCCAACTTTTTTCTTATTAATTTGTGATTTTTCTCTTGCAAATTTGCACATTTTTCTTGTAAATTTTAAACTTTTTTCTTGTCGATTTGCAACGTCGTCTCAAAATTTTGTGACGTTTTTTCTCTTGCAAATTTGCAGCTTTTTCTCATGACTGTGATTTTTGTTGTGTAAATATCCAACTTTTATCTGATAAATCGGCATCTTTCTTCAAGAAAAGCTACAAATTTAAAAATGAGAAAAAGTTGCAGATTTACAAGAAAAAAGTTGCAAATTAATGAGAAAAAGTTTCACATTAATGCAAAAATGGTTTCAAATTTACAAGAAAAAAATGCAGATTATTGAGAAAAAAACTGCAAATTTATTAAAAAAAAGCTGAAAATTAATGACAAAAGTTTCAAATTAATTCTAAAAAAGTTTCAAATTTACAAGAAAAAATTGCAGATTAATGAAAAAAGTTGCAAATTAATCAGAAAAAAGTTGCAAATTAATGAGGAAAAGAGTTGCAAATTTACATGAAAAAATGTACAAATTAAAGAAAAAAGTTTCAAATTAAAGTAAAAAAGTTTCAAATTTACAAGAAAAAATCACAGGTCAATAAGAAAAGGTTGCAAATTTACATAAAAAAGTTGCAAATTATTGAGAAAAATGTTGCAAATTTACATGAAAAAGGTGCAAATTAATAAAAAAAGTTTCAAGTAAGAAATAAGTTTCAAATTAATGTAAAAAAGTTTCAAATTTACAAGAAAAAAGTTGCAGATTAATTTGAAAAGGTTGTAAATGTATAAGAAAAAGTTGCAAATTTATAAGAAAAAGTTAGAAATTAGTGAGAAAAATGCTACAGATTTACATGAAAAAAGCTGGAAATTAATGAGAAAAATGTTTCGGATTTACAGGAAAAAGTTGCAGATTAGTGAGAAAAAGTTGCAAATTTATAAGAAAAAGTGTCATGGCTGCCAATCACGGCACCTGCCTGCCATCTCCTGCGGCCCTATTTATTCCCATCAGGACCAGTGCTGGGCGCAGAGTCGTCTGATTCCTTTTGTGAATCACGCCACAACCTGCGTCGGTGCTTCCCTGCACTGAATTCTCCTGCTTTCGGCTTCCAAGCCCAGCAGAACGACGTCCGGGTCGGTTTCACCCGGACCAACAACTAGGGATGGCAGAAATGGAACACTGAAGCGATCGAATCATTTGGAACAATTGATTCAGAAAAAGAATCAATCTTTTGGAACGTTCGAAACATCTCCCCACAGCGACATCTGGTGGCCAATCTGAAAATATGACATTCAAACAGTAGAGCAGTGTTGCCAACTCCCCAGCAAGGACAGTGGCTGCTGGCTGGCTGTCATCGCCTCATTTACACAATTGACAATCAGAAATATAATTGATGTCTATACTGTATTCAAGCACACCCTTCAAATATTGACTGAGAAAAAATATCCTTTCATACAAATTATACTATAACCCCAAACACATCACAAAAAGTTAAGACAAAAAGACTAGTAATTACAATCGACATAACAGTCTTTTGATTAAATGTGATATTCTAACCCGTAACAGTAGAGGACAAAATTGATTTATGTAATGTGGGTCTAAACAAAGCATTTAAGTTATCAAGTTATATTGAGAAATGATGACCTATTTCAAAGGCAAAATTACAAACAAACCAAGAATCAACAGAAGACAGTTCATTTATATTTAGTTTTTTTTTAAATTCACTTTTTGTCTCTCCTACGTCGTTATTTCTCTCTCCTACACCATCCATTACAATTATATGCTGATTGTCAATTGTGTAAATGAGGCGATGACAGCCAGCCAGCAGCCACTGTCCTTGCTGGGGAGTTGGCAACACTGCTCTACTGTTTGAATGTCATATTTTCAGATTGGCCACCAGATGACGCTGTGGGGAGATGTTTCAAACGTTCCAAAAGATCGATTCTTTGTCTGAATCAATTGTTGCAACTTCATGTATTGTATTGTAAATTTACACAACTGTATGTAAATATAGAACAATATGACCTCTTTTAGTGATTAAGAGCATAATTGTATTGTAAATACTGATAGATGTGAATAAATAATATTTATATTGCAAATTTCTTTTTGCACCATTTGTATTTTTTTTTTATTAAATAAGTTTTTCTTTTCCCCACTCCTTTTTGAGCATGAATTAATTGATTTGAATTATTGAACTTACATGTATTCTGTTGAATGTCTGCATTGTCAGATACTGCTGTATACAGGTCATTTTGTGTTGTTTACTAACTTGCTTAAAATAAATGTCATTTAATTTTAATTTCATTTTCATTTATTTCAAGCAAGTAATCAGATAACATAAATAACCTGCATACAACATTATCTGATAATGCAGACATTCATCAGAATATATGAAAGTAAAATATATCAAAATCATTAATTCATGCTCGAAAAGGAGTGGGAAGAAGAAAAACTGATTTAATCCTACCCCCATTTCTCATCAGTAGCTTGACATAAAGACATTTCAGTACTTCCCCCTGTCTATTTCGAAATAAAAACGAATTAATACATTCTATTGCTGTCCATTTTGTATTTCAACTTCTTTTGCACAATTTTTAATTTGCACTATTCTTTTGAGTGTTTGACATTTCTTGGTGTGTTTTTCTGTTTCTGGCCCTTTATCTGCACACTGGAGCTGTCATGAGTCATAGCAGTAAATTTCCCCACTATGGGATCACTAAAGCATCTCTATTCAACTCTCTACTAATAAATGTATATGTGTATTAAAATGACATGAATACATACCATCAACACCATGCTGGCCTTGGGTGGATTCAGCACTTAGTTGTGTAGTGCTAGTAATGCAGACATCAGGAGGTTTTGTCTGCAGATGTCTCCACATAGTAGTTGTATTATTGCAAAATGCAAGCTGTTGCATGCAGTGCAAACATTTAACTTTCTTTGGTTCAAAAAGGTCAAAGTGTTCCCAGACAGTTGACCTGGGACGCTTTCTAACACCATCCATCGCAAATTAATCTCAAGCCAAACGCTCTCAATCAAAAAACGTTCAGTACAATACACTCAAAGAGGCAAGACTTCGCAAAATAAATGCACATATCAGAGGCTTTTAAATGTTTTAGGTGTGTGGGTTGATGAATCAACAGCCAATCAGGTGAAGACACGAGAAATTATTATTTTACATATAAAGTATATTTAAGGTGGGTATAGTTTTCCTAGAATAGGCATTTTAATTTTGTGTAATGGAGGTCAGACATCATAGATAAAACTAGAGACACTTTAAATGTCTGATTAAACTCATCACCTACACTAACACTAACACTTCCGGTGTCGCAAAATAATAAACCAAAATAATAACTTAATATTTTTGTTTTGACTATAAAACAATAAGAGCAAAATTAAACACAGGTATGTCCAAAAATTGGATATTTTTTCTACCTAAGTTTGGAAAAGGACAAAACAAAAATGAGACCAAAAATTTGTTTTTTCTGATTTTATTTTGAATTGGAATTACAAATGAACAAACCATACACGGATTTGTATTCACTTGCTGAAACAAAAACGACTGTGACGTTTCAAAACAGTTGGGGGCGGAATGGAACGCGATATGGAACAGTCAAGTGACACGTGGCACCGTCACGTGACTGTTCGTCACGTGACGTGACAAACAGTCACGTGACACCGTCGTTCTGATACAGACCTCGGAACAGCGTTTCGAATCACAAGTTCCGCCTAGGTTCCGGTACGTGCCAAAACATTGTTTCGATTTTGCCATCACTCCAACAACCAAGTAAGCTTCATTGCTTCGTAATTGGATTCAGCTAAACTGACCATAGCGCGCGAGGAGTTCGCCAACCTGGAAAGGTTGGGCATCATCAGGTGTTCGAAGAGCCCATGGGCTTCACCGCTTCACATGGTCCCAAAAGCCGATGGCTCGTGGCGACCTTGCGGTGATTTTTGCAGGTTGAACAACGCTACAGCGCACGACCGCTACCCGATCCCGCACATCCAAGATTTTTCAGTTCATTTGGCGGGGGCGCGCATTTTTTCTAAAATAGACTTGGTACGCGGTTACCACCAGGTCCCAGTGCGCGCTGAGGACATACCCAAAACAGCGGTAATAACTTCTTTTGGGCTTTTTGACTTTTTGCGCATGCCATTTGGGCTTAAAGGCGCGGCGCAGACGTTCCAACGCATGATGGACGCGGTTCTGCGCGACCTCCCCTTCGTGTTCGTCTACCTGGACGACATAGTGGTAGCCAGCGCGTCCGAAGACGAACACGAAAACCACCTCACGACAGTTTTCCGGAGGTTGGCAGAGCATGGGTTAATAATCAACCCAGCGAAGTGTCAGTTCGGGGTGGTGCAGATTGATTTTTTGGGGCATTGCGTCTCTCCAGAAGGAGCGGTTCCTCTGCCCGACAAAATGCGCGCAGTAACAAATTTCCCCAGCCACAAACGGTCAAAGCGTTACAGGAGTTTTTGGGAATGGTGAATTTTTATAACCGTTTCCTCCCCCACGCAGCGCAGCTCATGCAACCATTGGATGCTGCACTAAAAAAACAAAAACGCACAAACAAAATCGAATGGTCTCCGGAGCAAAAGTGCGCATTCGAGAAAGTCAAAACAGCCCTGGCAAACGCTGCGTTGTTGGCACATCCAGACCCAATGGCCTGCATAGCGCTCACCACGGACGCGTCAGATGTGGCCATAGGAGCGGTCGTGGAACAGTATGTAGCAGGAGCTTGGCAACCGCTCGCCTTTTTCAGCAGGACCTTGCGCGATAGTGAACGAAAATACAGCGCATTTGACAGGGAGTTGTTAGCTCTCCACTTGGCCATTCGCCACTTCCAGTTTTGGCTGGAGGGACGCCGTTTCACTGCGTTCGTTGATCACAAGCCGCTGACCTTTGTGATGGCCAAGATTTCAGAACTGACGTCGGGCCAGCAGCAGAGACAGCTGGCCGTGATCTCGGAGTTTACTACCGATATCCAGCATGTAGCGGGTAAACTTAATGTAGTTGCAGACTGCCTCTCGCGTACCGTGGCGGCTCCAGCCCGCGCAGGGGTAGATTTTGCAGCCATGGCCGCGGATCAGGTTAGTGACGCGGAAGTGCGCGCGGCCCCAGTCCGCGTAGGGATAGATTATGCAGCCATGGCCGCGGATCAGGTTAGCGACGCAGACGTGCGCGCGCTCCAGTCTGGACCAGCAGGGTTAAGGCTGGAGAACAGGGTGCTGCAAGACGGTATGCCCCCCTAATCTGCGATGTCTCCACTGGGCGACTGCGTCCTGTGGTACCGGCCGCGTGGCGCCGCCGCGTTTTTGACTCGATTCATTCCCTGGCGCACCCGGGAGTGCGCGCGTCGGTCAAAATGGTGGGAGAGAAATTTGTATGGCCAAGCCTGCGCAAGCAAGTTAGGGAGTGGGCAGCAGCCTGCATGGCCTGCCAACGAAGCCAAGGTGCACAGGCACACAAGAGCTCCTTTGGAGCCGTTTCACATCCCAGCTAAGAGGTTTGATCATGTTCATGTGGACCTCGTAGGCCCCCTCCCGCCCTCACAGGGGTGCACACATCTTCTGACAATGGTTGACCGCACCACGCGCTGGCCGGAAGTGGTCCCACTGTCATCAACCACAGCTGAGGAGGTGGCGCGTGCGTTTTTAACAGCATGGGTAGCGCGTTTTGGAGTTCCGTCGGACATTACGTCCGACAGAGGCCCGCAATTTGTTTCAGAACTTTGGTCAGCAATGGCCCGCAGCCTGGGGGTGACGATTCACCGCACAACCGCGTATAATCCGCAGGCTAACGGGTTATGTGAACGTTTCCACAGGTCATTGAAGGCGGCTCTCAGGGCGTCACTTACGGATGCAAATTGGGTGGACAGGCTACCATGGGTTTTATTGGGGTTGCGTTCTGCACCTAAAGAGGATTTAGAAGCCTCCCCAGCTGAGCTAGTTTTCGCACAGCCACTTCGGCTGCCCGGGGAATTTCTCCCAGATAATCCGGCGCCAGAGTGCTCCCCAGCTCAGCGGTTACAGAGTAGCACGGGCCCGAGCACGCTACCTGGCCCTGTTCACCACAGTTTTCCGCGTGTTTTTGTGCCTAAGACTTTAAAAAATGCAGAGTTTGTTTTTGTCAGACATGATGCCCATCGCCCACCTTTACGCCCACCTTATGACTGACCATATAGAGCGCTGGAAACAGGGGATAAGCATTTTTTGCTAGATTTGGGGGGCAGAAAAGAAATGATTGGCATAAACAGGCTCAAACCCGCTTTTGTGGTAGCTGACGAGACTGTGCAGTTGGCTAAGGCTCCTCGGCACGGCAGACCCCTAGAGAGCATTCCCCAGAACACCCACAGAGATTGACTAACAGTTCTAATCCTCAGGCAGCAGCTCCACAGCAGGAAGACGCCGCGGGGGTGGTAAAGCCCGCTTACAGCAGATATGGGAGGCGACTGAGGCCCAAGCGACATTTGGACTGATGTGTAGTAATTTTACCATGACTTGCAAACTGTTATTACGTTTGTTCCATCTTAGACGTTTGGGGGGGGGGGGTCATGTGGCACACATATATGCACATATGTATATGATTGTATGATTCATATGTATACCACCTTAGGCTTCACATCTGAGACGGAACAAAGGACTGAGCCGTTCTGGAGATAACACGAGGGTGTGAAAGTTAAGTCTTTGGCATGCAAAGAGACAGCCTTGGGGGATTTCTCCCAGCGGCCAGAGCTTGGGAGGTGGAGTGAGTTAAGATCGGGGGGAAGTTACAGTGTGAATGGGATTAAGTACCATGTGACTGTATGTTTGATGTCCTGGGTATAAAAAGGACAGATGTGGGGAGATTCACTCTCTTTCTGTGTTTGGAAGATTGTTGGAGAATGTGAATAAAACCGACATGAGAAATAAACCCAGCCTCGTCCTTTACCATTCTCCACAGTAGAGGGATTGTTGTCCAGAACCAGTCTTGTAAATCCTCTCAAAATGTCATGGAGTAGGTACAGAAGAAAAAAAGATGATCAGCTGTTTCAGTTTCACCAAAGCTACAGTTGTTGTGGTCTCTGTTAAATCTCACTCTTAGCAGTTCATTGGATGGATGTTGCTTAGAATTTTAAAATGGATTTAAGATAAGATAAGATAAGATAAGCCTTTATTAGTCCCACAACGGGGAAATTCCAGGATTGCAACAGCACAGGGATAGCAACACTCAGAGCAACAATCAGAAGGCAAGAAAAAAAACAAGCAAGCAAGAGCAGCTAATATACATATGTACATATTACTATAAAATATATATATACACACACACAGACACACAGTGCGGAGCAATGTAGCTAGATGGAATAATATGTAGATATATAAACACACACAGTGCAGAGCATTGTTGCTAGATGGGATGAAACAGCACAACCGTCTACTTAGTTATCCTACATGGTATGATTATGTACCCATACATATTCTCACTCTCCATAGCGACCGGTATTTTCCTAGTTGTATGCCGGAGGGGACCACTGTGTAAGTCTATTGCATCTTTTGCATTCAAAAAACTATTAGTTTGTTACGTCTTTTTGCTATCTCTGCGAGCAGCCCTGCTTAGGTTGTACAGTCTGACAGCCGTTGGTAGGAAGGACCTGCGAAACCTCTCGGTTGTGCACCTGGGATGATGTAGTCTGCTGCTAAATGAGCTCCTCAGTGCGTTCAGTATGTCCTGCATAGGGTGGAACTTGGACTCCAGCAGAGATGACAGTTTAGCCACCGTCCTTCTCTCTCCTATCTCCTCCACCGGATCAAGGCGTTGCCCCAGGACAGAGCTAGCTTTCTTGATCAGTTTGTTCAGTCTCTTCCTATCGGCTGCAGTAATGCCACTGCCCCAGCAGACCACTCCAAAAGTGATGGCTGATGCCACCACCGTGTCATAGAATGTCTTCAGCAGCGCCCCTTGTACGCCAAAAAGACCTGAGTCTCCTCAGCAGGAACAGCCTGCGCTGTCCCTTCTTGTAGAGTGCATCAGTATTGTGTGACCAGTCTAGTTTATTGTTCAGATGAACACCCAGGTACTTATAGGCTGTCACCATCTCGATGTCTGTTCCCTGTATATTTACTGGTGCTGTGAGGGGTTGTCCTTGCCTGCGGCAGTCCACCACCAGCTCCTTAGTTTTTCTCGCGTTGATCTGGAGGCAGTTCCGATGGCACCAGTCCACGAAGTCCTGGATAAGCCCTCTGTACTCAGCTTCATCTCCATTGGAGATGAGGCCAACGATCGCAGAGTCATCAGAGAACTTCTGTAGATGGCAGTGTGTTGTGTTGTGTGAGAAGTCCGCAGTATAAAGAGCGAACAGGAAGGGAGCCAGCACCGTTCCCTGGGGGGCCCCCGTGCTACTGATGATCGTGTTGGACACGATTTCTTTAGTTTTAGGGTTTACTGGATAACTGACGTATTTGGTTCTCAATTTTTTAATGTCTGATTGTGGGAATAGCTGCATTATGGAATTTCTATATGATCAGATAGGGTACAATAAGTTATTCAAGTATTTATGTAATGATTTGTTTGAAATTGTATCTTTTACAAAATGCTGTCCATCAATTTGAAGGGGAGGTAAATTTATAGGGAGTGATAACTTATCCATATTTTGAACTAACATATTAATTGAAGTGGGAATAGCTTTGACGACTTTTTAAATTGGGCCCATGAACAGTCTAAGCTGTAGTTTGAGCAGAAGGTTTCATCCCTGGTCATTCATCAGGTGAGTTCCAGACCAAATGTTTTTCTCCATCCAGTCCTGCCAGTAGAGAGACTCACCATTGCCCAGTACATGTCTGTTGTTCCAGATGGGAGTCTGGTGTGGCCTGAAGTTATGTGTGAACATCAGTTTCCAGTAGAACAGCAGCTGTTTGTGAAAAGACGACAGTTTAACTGGCAATTTTTCAATCTGAAAGTCACATTGGAGAATAAACTTCATACCACCCATTTTTTTGAACAAGCCTTTGGGGAGACGGTACCAAATACTGTTTTCATTTAGCAGGGAAGATTTTAACCATTTTATTTTTAACACAGCATTTAAACATTCAAAATCTATAGCTTGTAAGCCACCAGCTTCACAGTCTTTATCAATTTCTGATTTTTTAATGTAATGAACTCGATTTTTCCAGATGAAATTGAAATTTAATTGGTTGATGGTCTTAATGAATTTGTTAGGTATAGCCATTGAATATGCTGGGTAGATGCACCTTGCTAAGGATTCCATTTTAGTTAAAAATGTTCTCCCAGAAATTGTCAAGTCCCTTTGTAACCACATATTTAACTTGGATTTACATTGGTCAATTTTCTCTTCTATGTTCAACCTTTCACTGATGTTAAGATCTTTGGTTACATGGATTCCTAGATATTTTACAGAGGATTTAATTGGGATACCATAAGCTTCTTACCGGAGTGGTGGATCAGTTGGTAGAGCATCTGCCCCACACCCGGGAGGCAGGGGTTCAAATCCCGGCCGGGTCATGCCGAAGACCATATAAAAGTGGAACTTCCTGCCATCCAGCTTGGTGCTCAGCAATAATGGAATGGAGGAGGGAAATTTGTGGCGGCGCCTTGCATGGCAGCGGCCCTCTGATTCTACACTTGGGGTGTGTGTGATTAACACAGTAGATAGGTAAAGCACAATCTTGTTCTACTGTACATGATTGGTTGTACAGTTGAATGACAATAAAGGGTGATTTAATTTTAATTTAATTCTGTTAAGGTAGAATCATATATAACCATTAGTTCACATTTGCTTCGATTAAGTGTTAATCCTGAAGCTTTAGAGAACATATGGCCTAAAACTAGAGACACTTTAAATGTCTGATTAAACTCATCACCTACACTAACACTAACACTTCCGGTGTCGCAAAATAATAAACCAAAATAATAACTTAATATTTTTGTTTTGACTATAAAACAATAAGAGCAAAATTAAACACAGGTATGTCCAAAAATTGGATATTTTTTCTACCTAAGTTTGGAAAAGGACAAAACAAAAATGAGACCAAAAATTTGTTTTTTCTGATTTTATTTTGAATTGGAATTACAAATGAACAAACCATACACGGATTTGTATTCACTTGCTGAAACAAAAACGACTGTGACGTTTCAAAACAGTTGGGGGCGGAATGGATTAGTTCACATTTGCTTCGATTAAGTGTTAATCCTGAAGCTTTAGAGAACATATGGCCTCTGTCAAACCATGGAAAGAATGGTAAACTATCGCCTTGTGTGGGTGCTTGAGTCTGAAGGCCTTTTAACTGATTACCAGTGTGGCTTCAGACGTGGTAAAAGCACTTTAGACCACCTTATCAGATTAGAGGCCTATATATGTGATGGTTTTATTAGAAAAGAACATGTAGTTGCTGTATTTTTTGATTTAGAAAACGCATATGATACAACATGGAAATACAGTATTTTAAGAGACCTACATGGCGTGGGTTTTAGGGGACATTTGCCCTTTTTCATTTCAAACGTTTTGTCCAATAGACACTTCAGAGTCCGAGTAGGAGATCCCCTTTCAGAGCCCCATGTGCAAGAACAAGGAGTCCCCCAGGGAAGCATCCTCTCGGTTACTCTTTTTAGCATTAAGATTAATAGTGTAGTTGGTGCTCTTAGACCAAATACCTTCTGTAGTCTTTACGTAGATGACCTCTGTATTTGCTACAGGGAGAAAGACAGGAGCACAATTGAAAAGCAGCTACAGCTGTGCATAAATAAGATTAATAGGTGGTCAGTCAGTAATGGTTTTAAATTTTCAAAAACAAAAACTGTCTGCATGCACTTTTTCCTGCTGCGTTCTCTTCACCTCGACCCTGAGCTTTTCATAGATGGAGAAGCTGTCAAGGTGGTAAAAGAAACCAAATTCCTTGGACTCATTTTTGATAATAAGCTGTCTTTTATTCCACATATAAAATTTCTACGAATCAGATGTTTTAAAGCCCTTAATATTATTAAAGTTTTGGCTAAAACTAAATGGGGTGCAGACTCTACTGTGCTGCTGCGTCTCTATAGAGCACTTGTAAGATCTCGGTTAGAGTATGGGAGCATAGATTATGGATCAGCAAGGAAAACATACATCAGGACGCTAGAAACCGTCCATCACCAGGGGCTAAGGCTTGCCTTGGGGGCTTTCAGAACCTCTCCTGTTAAAAGTTTGTATGTTGAAGCAAACGAGCCTTCACTTCACAACAGGCACCTGAAACTGGCTCTCCAGTATATGGTTAAACTTATAGCTGACAATAGAAATCCAGACGACTCTGCAGTTTTTCACCCTCGATTTTTGCAGATGTATAAGGTCAGACCTAAGAGCTTCACTGCTTTTGGACTCCGTATAGAACCTCACCTGGTAGAATTAAACCCTGATATGAGCAGTGTAACACAGACACAGTTTTGACTCATTCCTCCATGGAGTTTAAGGAAACCCAATATCATTCTGGATCTGAGCCAAAACAAAGACACTCACCCAAATGTGGACCAGCAGCAGATCTTGGACATAAAATGTCGTTTTCCTCACCATGTTTCCATCTACTCGGATGGATCTAAAGTAGATGGCTCAGTCTCTGCTGCAATTGTCACCTGGCACAATCAGCACGGTTTGCGGATTCCCAAACAATGTTCAGTTTTTACAGCAGAGGCTCGTGCTTTGCTTCTAGCATTGGAACACATTGAGAGAACCAAAGAACAGAGCTCCTTCATTTTTACTGACTCCAGATCCTGTCTTCAGGCACTTGGGTTTTTAAAGACTGATCATCCCATTATTGTCCAGATTTTAGAGAAACTAGGATTTTTACAGAAACATAATGTTAATATCATCTTCTGTTGGATCCCAGCCATGTTGGCCTGTCAGGTAACGAGCAGGCAGACAATGCTGCTAAGAGAGCCCTGACCCAAGAAGTCACTCAATGCCAGATCCCAGCCTCAGACCTCAGGCCTCTAATAACCTCCTATATTTTAAAGAAGTGGCAGACTGAATGGGACACATGCACTGCAAATAAACTGCATGATATTAAACCTGCCATAAGCCATAGACACTTGCATCACTTTCAAAACCGACATGATGAGGTAGTGAACACTAGATGCCGTATTGGCCACCTTAGGCTCACGCACAGCTTTTTATTAAAAGGTGAAGCACCACCATCTTGTCAGTTTTGCGGAGGTTTCTTTCTTTAATCAATAAAGCACATTTTACTTGACTGTCCTGCTCCCATGACAGCAAGACAACGATTTATACTGAAAAGTCACTGAAGGACATTTTTAATAAGGCACCACCAAAGAAAATTTTAGGGTTTTTAGCACGTGTGACATGGTTAGGGACCCAGGAGACAGACGCTGACACGAGTAGATGTAAGACAATTATTCTTTATTAATATAATGTGTGTTTGTTGAGTGAGTGAGTGAGTGCGTGGCTGTCTGGTCACTGGAGCTGAGCGTGTCCTGCGGTGAAATTGGCGAAGCCCAGGAACCCCTGTAGCTGTTTCCTGTGGGTGTGAGTCAATCCACCACCGCCTTGACCTTGGCTGGGTCGGGGAGCACCTGATTGCGGGCGATAATAAACCCAAGAAAGGAGGTCTTATCAGTGTGAAATTCACACTTTTCAGCCTTGACGAACAGGTGGTTCTCCAGGAGGCACTGCAGGACCTGTCGCACATGCACCTGGTGCTCCTCCAACGTGCGTGAGAAGATGAGGATGTCATCGAGGTAGACGAACACGAAGAAGTTGGGGAAAATCCCGGAGGACATCATTTATCAGGCGCTGGAACACGGCCGGAGCGTTGGTTAACCCAAACGGCATCACCAGATACTCGAAGTGGCCGCTTGGGGTCCGGAAAGTCGTCTTCCATTCATCGCCCTCCCTGATGCGCACCAGGTGGTAGGCGTTCTGCAGGTCCAACTTCGTAAACCAGGACGCCCCCTGGAGAGAGTCAAAGGCTGTGTTCATCAATGGCAACGTATATTTGTCCTTAACTGTGATCTCGTTGAGCCCTCGGAAGTCGATGCAGGGGTGCAGCGAACCATCATTCTTTCCCACGAAGAAGAAACCTGCACCCACGGCCGAGGATGAAGGACGAATAATTCCGGAAGCCAGAGACTCCTTGATATATGTGTCCATAGCCTCGCGCTCCGGGGCGGACAGGCTGTATAGGCGGCTTGCCGGGAGAGGGCCCCTGCCCTGAGGTTGATCGCACAGTCATAAGGACGGTGAGGGGAAGGGACAGCGCCCGTGACTTGCTGAACACCGCCCCCAGGTCATGATAGACTTCTGGTACCTTGGACAGGTCCGGGGGTGGCGTCAAAGGAGGAGGCACCGAGGCCGAGGGAGCACACGCCGCTGATTAGAGGCAGGCACTCAAACAGAAAGAACTCCAAGCAGTAATACTCCCAGCTTGCCAGTCAAAGGTGGGGTTATGAAGCCGAAGCCAAGGGTACCCCAGGATGACGGGGGAGGAGGAGATGGGTAAAACCAAGAACCGAATTTCCTCCCGGTGATTCCCAGAGACTATTATTGACACAGGGGCTGTCTGATGGGAAACAGAGGTCAGTGACGTCTTGGACAACATGACAAGATTGACAGGAGGGCATAGAGGTTGACAGCTGAGGCCCACCTGGGTTGCCAGGTCTCAGGAGATGAAGTTTTGCTCAGCTCCAGAGTCAACTAAGGCATGTGTGGAATGTTCTTTATGTTTGTGGAGTAGCCTAATGGGGATGTGGCAACTAGTGAGGGGCTTTTTCTGATTCTCGTCCGTGAATCCCCCTACTGTGATCCACGGACCTCTCCTTTTAACCGGTTCGGGCATTCAGCAACCCCATGAGACCCATTGCCACAATAAAAACATAGGCCCAGATCCCTGCGGCGCTGTCTCTCAGCCGCTGAAACTCCCGATTGCCCAATTACCATATCTTCCTGCTCTGGAAGTTCCTCTGATGAGGGCAGAGTGAGGAGAGGTGACCTAGCGGAGCGAGGGTGGGGTTTACTCAGACGGGAAGCTGTTCTCCGTTCGGCTGCTCGCTCCCTTAGCCTACTATCCAAGCTGATGGTGAGGGAAATTAACTCCCCTAACCTGTCTGGTTTGTCCCGTGCCGCTAGCTCATCTTTCAACTCAGAGTTAAGATGTGGGAGGAAGATACGACAAAGCGCTGGCTCCCCCCTCCCAATCTCAGCGGCTAATACCCAGAAGTCTATGGCGTAATCGGCGGCAGATCTGCTGCCCTGCCAAAGGCTTAGCAGCCATTCGGTTAGCACCGCGCCCCGGTCTGTATGATCAAACACCTCCATGAACTCTGCCACGAACTGCTGGTAAGTCAAAAAAGGATAATTTGGTTTAGCCATAACTGTATAAGCCCAGTCTAAGGCCCTACCCCCCAGCAGGTTGGAGATATACCGTATTTTGCTTTGGTCAGTGGCAAAGTCCCCCGGGACGCAGAGAAACACTGACTCACATTGGAGTAGAAAACCTCGCGCTTCCCCGAGTTTTCCGCTAAAGTGGGCGGGGGTTGGCACGGGAGTAAGACGATGTAGAGATGATGGATTAGCTTGGCTAGTAGGAGCGGCTACGGGGGCTGGAGATGCCCCGGTTGCCGGGGGGAACTCCTGGTGTGCTTCCAGGCGGTCCAGCCGGCTGTTAACCTGAGTTAACTGATTAAGAATTACTGTCTGCTGATGTGAAATCATATCTACTCGGGCAGTAAGAGTGTTTAGTCGGCGCCCCAGCGCGCTGTCAGCTGGGTCATCTTGACGGAGTCGTACTGACATGGTTAGGGACCCAGGAGACAGACGCTGACACGAGTAGATGTAAGACAATTATTCTTTATTAATATAATGTGTGTTTGGTGAGTGAGTGAGTGCGTGGCTGTCTGGTCACTGGAGCTGAGCGTGTCCTGCGGCGACCTGGCAACCCTGGAGCACACAAGCACAAACAATTACTACTGTTCGCTGGAAAGAGAAACCTGAAGCTTATGATGCTTACTTGCAGGCGCCACAGAGAGAGTCCTGCTGGCTCCGGGTGCCCGTGCGGCGTGGTGCTTGTGGTGCTCGACGTAGAGGAGGTGAGGAGGAACTCCGAGGTGGAGGAGATGGTGTCCCATTAGCTGGGGAGGTTAGTCCGCCGCCAGGGAGGTCCACCTGTGCACAGGGGAAAAGGCTAGGAGAGGATGAGTGCTGAAGTTGCTTACTTGACATGGCTTGACGTGATGACTTGGCTTTGGCTTTGGCTTGAGGTCGTATCCTCGACGCATTGCTGGGCAAAGGCGACAGACAACTCCGTGCAGAGCAGTCTGAGGTTCTGGCTTTTAAAGCCCGTTGATTACCACCTGCCGGTGTGTGCGCAGCTGAGGATGATGATGACGGCCCAGCGGCCGCCATGACAATGTGCATCTGAAGCATCTTATTTAATTTTTCTATTTTATTGTATCTACATATGTATCTCACTGTATTTATTTATTCTTTCATTTATGAAACTGTCTCTATATAATTTTTAACTCAATTTTCTTATTAGTTCTAATTTTGCCATGAAATAGCCATAGATGCTGACATGGCACTAAACAGGAACACTCACTCACTCACTCAGTCACTCACTCAGTCACTCACTCACTCACTCACTCACTCACTCACTCACTCACTCAGAATTTTTCCTCATCAATCAGTTTGTGTGTTTTCATAGTTCTGCAGGTTTTACTGCGTTTTTTTCCCTCCTAAATTTGTGAATTTTTTTTTTTTTGAATTGGTGCATTTTTGTGTTTCTGTATTTTCTACATTTAACATTGTTTTTTGTGCTAAAATGTGAGGAACTGTACAGTTTTAAAAATAAACTTAAGAGTTTTTATTGGAAATATGTAAGTTCTTTTTAAATTAAAAAAAATATTAAGCAATCTTTTCAATCATAAAACTTGCCTGGACAGGTTAAGTCCAGGCAAGTGGGCTGCACGGTGGCGCAGTGGTTAGCACTGCGGCAACACAATTTTACCCTCAGCCGGGGGATCGCGGGGATCGTGGGTTCGATCCCTGCCCCCGGCCAACAGTGATCTGTGTGGAGTTTGCATGTTCTCCCCGTGTTGCGTGGGTTTACCCCGGGATTTCTCTGGTTTCCTTCCACATGCTAAAAAAAAACAAAACATGCAGGTTAGGGATAAGGGGCGCTTGCGTACGCAGTGACCGGCAGCTGGTGGCTTGTCACCAGACTGCAAAACAAATCTACCTACGGGTACAAAATAAGTACAAAAAAATAAATAAACTAGAAAAGCACTCGGAGAGCGCAGACCTCTGCCAAGCGGCACAGTTCCCCCCATAGAGTGTTTGTGTGTACGTTTTCAGATTCCCTGAGCATGAAAAGATATGAGTAGCAATTGGATTCACAATGATTATTTGTTTATTTGACATGGACAGTGCAATAAACAGACAATTAATGAATGACAATCAATGTGATAGTGATAGGATTAGTGGTTCAGTAGTGTAAAATGGGGCTATAAGGGACGGCGGGTTAATAAGGGACACTTTTGTGGGAAATGTTTTAAATGTAATTCTGCTTTTTTTATTTTGAGCAGGACGCTGAGTTGTGTTGTTATTGTCAAATATCCATGAATCCTTCCTCTAATCTAGGCGGAAGCAAAATTAAAAAAGCAGAATTACATTTAGAAAAGTGTCCCATATTACCCCGCCGTCCCTTATAGCCCCGTTTTACGGTAGTAAAAGCATTGCCTCCTTGGCGGAGGTAATAAACTGAAGTGTTGGTGTGTCCATCTCCTCCACTGACGGATGCAGATTGGTTAGACAGGTTGCCGTGGGTTTTTATATTATATTGGGGTTGCGCTCTGCAGCAAAACAGAATTTAGAGTCTTCCCCGGCAGAGAGGTCGTTTTTACGCAGCGCCTATAGCTGGGCGGGGAATTTGTGGCAAATAATGGGGCGGCGGACAGGTGTCCGTGTCAGGTTTTGCAGCGTGGCGCAAAAGCAGTCATGCTGGCGGGCCCAGGGCAGCAGTGCTTTCCGTGTGCTTTTGTGCCTAAAATGTTGAAGAACGCGGAGTTTGTGTTGGTCAGACACGACAACCAGCGCAATGTGCGCAGCGCCTATGGCTGGCACAGGCACGCTGGGGGTCCGAGGCCAGTAGTGTTTTCCGCATGCTTTTGTGGCTAAAACGTTGAAGAAGGCGGAGTTTGTGTTGGTCAGACACGACGCCCAGCGGCCTCCATTGCGCCTGCGCACATGTTGAAAATGGCCCTATGTCACAGTGTGGAAAAATGCTTTAAAAAAATTCCTGTATCCAGACGGTGAACCGGATCAGCCTCAAAATTTAATCAGTTCTTCCTTGTACCATTTCGAACAACGCCTGAAAGTTTCATGCAAATCCGTCCAAGATTTTTTGAGTTATCTTGCTAACCAACAGACAAACAGACAGACAGACAAACAGACAGACAGACAGACAAACACACAAACCCTGGCAAAAACATAACCTCCTCCTGGCCTTTTCGGCCTGGCGGAGGTAATAATAAGTTCTTAACATGGAGACACGCTTTGTTCCTTTCAACAACTGAAGCTTTAAACATGATAAAAGTGCATGAATCCTTAATTCTGTCTGCAGAGTGCCGGGCGAAGGCATCCCGCTCTGCTGCTCCTCAGAGAACCACCAAGACCCCACCCAAAGCCCCGACCAGGACCAAGTCACCAGGACCAGGTATGAAGAAACACTGAAAACTTGTAATTGGTATACAAGGGGTCTACAACCTGCGGCTCCCTGCAACTATGACGAAAAAAAAGAAAACTCATAAAGTTTGACAAATGTAAAAAAAAACAAACTGCATGTCTAAAAAGTCGGACTGTGGTGACCCATCACACTGCAGATTGACTCTAATTCACACTCAGCAGGGCTGGAGGAAACAGAAGACAATTTGCATACAGAGGACAATGCACAGACGGACAAAGAGCCACAGGAGGCAGTCAAACGGGACTGTATGCATGTGTCCTCGAGCCAACCAATGTCATGCTAATCATGTGTATTGACTGACATGCTAATGTGCCATGCATTCTCTCTTCCTGTATCAATGTATAAAAGAGCTTGTGTGACATGTCTCAGGAGCACAGTAGAGCACAGTAGCGCCAAGAGCTACAAAGTTCATCTTATTATGTTGGAGGAAAATAAAACTCTGCAACCTTCCAGCTCGTCCCATCTCGCCTGATCTTATTCCTCCACACTGGTGACCTGACATGTCATGATGCGCCCCTCGCCTGATCATTCCCTCCACACTGGTGACCTGACGGGAGAGGATGACCGTCTGCTCCCTCTCACCGCGCTGTGGACTCCAGAGGACCAGCGAACGCCTGCAACCTCTTCATCCACACCCACGAGGATCAGCGGCAGCGCTTGGACTGACACACACCATGAACGGCAACACGAGGGAACCGAAGGAAGCAGCCTGAACAGGGAAGAACATTGGCGCCGACTGCGTTGATTTCCACCAAGCTCCCCGAACCTGACTAACCTCACAACAACGGACCTCCCACGCACAGAAGCCCCGGACGCACACCGCAGGATTACGAGGACAGCGCAACTGCCAACTTGTGGTCACTGTGCCAAGCGCGCTCCACGCACAGGGACAAATCGGCTCCACAGACTGATAGAGCGTCCTCCACTACTGCACATGCCAGAGAAACACAGCTGATCGCCACCCTTGGAACCTTCAGGGCTGCTCACGCACCTGAAGCAGCCTGCACACAGGACTGAACTGAATGGGCAGCCCGCTCACAGGACTTTGTATGGGTTTCTCAGCCACGGCACATAACGGGAATCTAGCCGATTGCTGTCCCCGAGGGCTTTAGGGCTGCTTCCGCACCTAAAAGCAAAACCGCCAAGTCCCTCACACAGTTGCAGTTGTTGCACAGCTGCTACGTATCCTCGGGGAATTTGGCCGTTCACTTTCCCCACATCCTCACTGGACCGAGCCGCGAGAGGAGTCAGAGACTTAATTTTTTTTCACAGCTGCTGCGGATCACCGCCACTGGGAAAGACCCTCACCATCGTGGATCCTCACGCAATTTTTGCGCGTCCCAGACACCTCTGACATCCCGGGTGGGCACTCACTTACTCCCACTCTCTCCCCCTCCTCCTCCACAGCGCTTTTCCTGCACCTCACTCCCTAAAGCTGTCCGATCACCGTCTTGTTCCATTACGCACGACGCGCACCAGCCCCGGCACCCATGATCCACGGCCGTTCAACATGCTGGAACTCGGAGCGGAGCACACTGTCCTTTCCACCCCTCCCCTGTCCCCCCCACGGACTGACATGCCCTCCGACACTCCTCTACAGCAGGACATTTCTACTGGAGCTGGAGCCCAAACGATGGTGGGGGGGAGGGTCACAGCCCCTTCTGAGCGTTCTGGGGGGAGCCCTGTGGTGACCCAGCACACTGCAGATTGACTCTAATTCACACTCAGCAAGGCACTGTGAGTGTGAGGGCTCCACTCTGTTTTATCAAGACCAAAGTTAGTGCAGTCGTCTACCAGGAAATTTAAGAGCACTTCATGCTTCCCTCTGCTGACAAGCTTTATGGAGAAGCTGATTTCATTTTCCAGCAGGACTTGGCACCCCTCCCCCCACACTGCCAAAATTATCAAAACCTGGTTTAATGACCATGGCATCACTGTATTTGATTGTCCAGCAAACTCTCCTGACCTAAACCCCATAGAGAATCTATGGAGGATTGTCAAGAGGAAGATGAGAGACACCAGACCCAACAATGCAGACGAGCTGAAGGTCACTATCAAAGCAACCTGGACCTCTATAACACCTCAGCAGTGCCACAGGCTGATCACCTCCATGCCACGCCACACTGATACAGGAATTAATCCAAAAGGAGCCCCGACCAAGTATTGAGTGGTACATGGACAGACTTTTCAGTCGGCCAACATTTCTATTTAAAAACTATTTTTTAAAATTAATTGTATGTAATATTCTAATTTTTTGAGAAACTGAATTTGGGGTTTTCATGGGCTGTAAGCCATAATCCATCCATCCATCCATCCATCTTCTACCGCTTTTCCGGAGGTCCGGGTCGCGGAGGAAGCAGTTCAAGCAGAGAAGCCCAGACTTCCCTCTCCCCAGCCACCTGCTCCAGCTCTTCAGAGGGGATACCAAGGCGTTCCCAGACTAGCTGGGAGACATAGTCTCTCCACCGAGTCCTGGGTCTGCCCCGGGGTCTCCTCCCAGTGGGACGTGCCTGAAACACCTCAAGTGGGAGGCGTCCAGGAGGCATCCTAATCAGATGCCCATACCACCTCAACTGACTCCTTTCAATGTGGAGGAGCAGCGGTTCTACTCTGAGCCTCTCTCGGATGACTGAGCTCCTCACCCTATCTCTGAGGGTGAGTCCAGCAATCCTACGGAGAAAGCTCATTTCAGCCGCTTGTATCCGCGATCTCGTTCTTTCGGTCATTACCCAAAGCTCGTGACCATAGGTGAGAGTAGGAACGTAGATTGACTGGTAAATCGACAGCTTTGCCTTAGAACTAAGCTCCCTCTTCACCACAACAGACCGGTACAACGTCCGCATCACTGCAGATGCTGCTCCAATCCGTCTGTCGATCTCTCGCTCCATTTTCCCCTCACTCGTGAACAAGACCCCAAGATACTTAAACTCCTCCACTTGGGGCAGGAGCCTGTCCCCAACCCGGAGAGGACAATCCACCTTTTTCCGGCTGAGGACCATGGACTCGGACTTGGAGGTGCTGATTCTCATCCCAGCCGCTTCACACTCAGCGGCAAACCGTCCCAGCAAGAGCTGTAGGTCATTGCTGGATGAAGCCAACAGGACAACATCATCTGCAAACAACAGAGATGAGATCCTGTGGTCACCAAGCATGACACCCTCCATTCCCTGGCTGCGCCTAGAAATCCTGTCCATAAAAATTATGAACAGGACCGGTGACAAAGGGCAGCCCTGGCGGAGTCCAACTCTCACTGGGAATGACTCCGACCGAGTGTTGGCAATGCGAACTAAACTCTCACAACGGTCGTACAGAGACCGAATAGCTCGTAACAACAAGCCCGATACCCCATACTCCCGAAGCACCCCCCACAAAAATCCACGAGGGACGCGGTCAAATGCCTTCTCCAAGTCCACAAAACACATGTAAACTGGTTGGGCAAACTCCCACGAACCCTCAAGAATTCTCGAGAGGGTAAAGAGCTGGTCCGATGTGCCACGGCCAGGACGAAAACCACATTGCTCCTCCTGAATCCGAGGTTCGACCAACGGCCGGACTCTCCTCTCCAATACCTTGGCATAGACCTTCCCAGGGAGGCTGAGGAGTGTGATCCCTCTAAAGTTGGAGCACACCCTCCGGTCCCCTTTTTTGAAGAGAGGAACCACCACCCCGGTTTGCCATGCCAAAGGCACTGCCCCCGACCTCCACGCAATGTTGCAGAGGCGTGTCAACCATGACAACCCAACAACATCCAGGGCCTTGAGGTACTCGGGGCGAATCTCGTCCACCCCCGGGGCCCGGCCACCAAGGAGATTTTTAACCACCTTGGCGACCTCAGCCCCTGTGATAGGCGAGTCATCCCCCTCGTCCCCAAACCCTGCTTCCTCTGTGGAAGGCGTATCAGTGGGATTGAGGAGATCCTCGAAGTATTCCTTCCACCGCCCGACGATATCCCCAGTTGAAGTCAACAGTGTCCCATCCGCACCATACACAGTGTGGACGGGGAGCTGCTTTCCCCTCCTGAGCCGCCGAACAGTTTGCCAGAATCTCTTTGAAGCCGACCGAAAGTCTTGTTCCATGGCCTCACCGAACTCCTCCCATTCCCGGGTTTTTGCTTCAGCAACCACCCGAGCTGCACTCCGCTTGGCCTGCCGGTACACCTCAGCTGCTTCGGGAGTCCCACAAGCCAACCAAGCTTGATAGGACTCCTTCTTCAGCTTAATGGCCCCCCTCACCACTGGTGTCCACCACTTGGTTCGGGGGTTGCCACCACGAGATGCACCGACCACCTTGCGGCCGCAGCTCTGGGCTGCCGCTTCAACAACAGAGGTGGAGAACATGGCCCATTCAGACTCCATGTCTCCAGACTCCCTCGGAATGTGGTTGAAGTTCTTCCGGAGGTGGGAGTTGAAGACCTCCCGGACAGGGGCCTCAGCCAGACGCTCCCAGCACACCCTCACTATACGTTTGGGTCTACCAGGTCTGAATGGCTTCCTCCCCTGCCATCGGATCCAACTCACCACCAGGTGGTGATCAGTTGACAGCTCTGCACCTCTCTTTACTCGGGTGTCCAAGACATACGGTCGCAGGTCTGATGATACGATAACAAAATCGATCATCGACCTGCGGCCTAGGGTGTCCTGGTGCCAGGTGCACATATGGACACCCTTATGCTTGAACATGGTGTTCGTTATAGACAGACTGTGGTTAGCACAGAAGTCCAATAACTGAACACCACTCGGGTTCAGATCGGGCAGGCCGTTCCTCCCAATCACCCCCCTCCAGGTTTCACTGTCGTTGCCCACGTGCGCATTGAAGTCCCCCAGTAGGACAATGGAGTCTCCAGGAGGAGCACCCTCCAGCACCCCAGTCACAGACTCCAAAAAGGGTGGGTACTCTGAAACATCATTTGGTGCATAGGCACAAATGATGGTCAGGACCCGTTTCCCAACCCGAAGGCGCAGGGAAGCAACCCTTTCGTCCACCGGGGAAAACTCCAATATAGAGGCAGCAAGGTGGGGCGATACAAGAATACCTACCCCTGCTCGTCGCCTCTCGCCCGGGGCAACTCCAGAAAAGGCCAAGCTCCAGCCCCTCTCCAGGAGACTGGTTCCGGAACCGGAGCTGTGTGTTGAGGTGAGGCCAACTATATCTAGCCGGTATCGCTCAATCTCGTACACCAGCTCAGGCTCCTTCCCCACCAGAGAGGTGACATTCCACGTACCAAAAGCCAGTTTAGAAAGCTTGGGATCAGTCCGCCAAGGTCTCCGCCTTTGACTGCCACCTAATCCACATAGCACCGGACTTCCATGATCCCTCCTGCAGGTGGTGAACCTACTGGAGGGCGGACCCATGTAACTCCTTCGGGCTGAGCCCGGCCGGGTCCCATGGGTGGAAACCCGGCCACCAGACGCTAGCCTTCGAGCCCCTCCCCCAGGCCTGGCTCCAGGGTGGGGCCCCGGTAACCCCATACCGGGCGGGGTACACTGAATCCTTGATATACAATTTATCATGAGAGTCTGTTGGATCGTTCTTCGTCTGGCCCTTCACCCAGGACCAGTTTGTCTTGGGAGACCCTATCAGAGGCAAATTGCCCCGGACAACATAGCTCCTGGGATCACTGGGGCACGCAAACCCCCCCCCACCACGATAAGGTGACGATCCATGAGGGGGGTAAGCCATAATCATCAAAATTAAAATAAATGAACACTTGAAATATTTCACTCTCTGTGTAATGAATCTATTGTAACATCGGGGCTGTGTTAAGGGGGGCAGGGACCTTCCCACCATGCTTTGCCAGCAGAGGACGTTATTTTCGTGTGTGTTAAACTGTTATTACTGTGTCATTATAACTGCGTTATAACGACCCAGCAGTGTTATAGGTAGAATTAGAACAGGAATGGTTATGTGTCTGTGTTCAGAGTTGTTGTGTTTTCAATAAAGCCTGTTTCATTGCAACCATCTTCTCCTCTTCTTGTGTGAACCTCGCATACGTCACACTGGTGTCAGGAGAGGGAGATGGAGCAGATGGAAGCCAGGATCCAAGCGGAGATCCAGCAGCTGGAGTGATTCATCGCTCAGCTGGAAACGGACGACAGAGCTGAGACACCGACCCTCGGAGTTTCTCGCCGGGATGAACAGAGCAGTGGACCCGACGGGACCAGTGTACTCCACCTTCTGCCTTTTTCAAGGCAGGGCAGGCTGAGCAGAGCAAACCAGCCCCGCTCCCCGCCCTTTTCAGGGCAGGACAGGCCGGTGATTCCACTGCAACCAGGGGCGGCAATCAACCAAGAGGCGACCGTCCCACCCATCTGGCAGCAGGCCAAGATTCCCCGCTTCAACGGTGAAACGTTGCTGGACGACTACCTGGTCCAGGTCGAGCTGGCTGCTGCGTCGAACGGCTGACCACCTGAAGAGACTGCTGTGTAGGTCACGCTGGCCCTGGAGGGAAAGGCTCTCCGGATGCTGTCTGATCTCCGGCCCGAGGAACGCCGCAGCTGGCCAGTGCTACAAGGAGCACTACGGAGATGGTTTGGGAGAGCGGCCAACGCTGAGCACGCAGAGGAACAGCTGGCCAACCACCGGCGAGGCAGCTGGGAGAGCCTGGAAGTCTACGCAGTGGACATACGGCTGCTGACATGGCGCAGCTACCCGGATTTTGAACCGGAGGTAGTGGAGAAGCTCTCCCTCTGGAACTTCATCAGGCGTCTCCACCCGGCCCAGCTCCAAAGCCACGTCCGGATTAACGCCGCGAGCAACTGGGAGACTGCAGTGGCAGAAGTGGAGCGGGTGGAGCCGCTAATAAATTGTACAGCCGAGACATTGGCACCGAGACAGAGAGCCTTCCAGGCCACGGCTGAGAGCGAGGAGGAGGAGCTACAGCAGATCACGGCGGCGTGCCCATGGAGAAGACGGCCGCGGCGGCGCGGTGAAGGGTGCTTCCACTGCGGAGAGTCAAGACACATCGCGCAGTACTGCCCTGCACCCACCCCACAACAAACCGATGAGCTGTCACCGCGTGTGGGCCGAATTGGACACTCGCCAGGGATGTACCTACAGTGCAGCCTGGACAACACACCGATCTGGGCCCTGATCGACACCGGTTCTACCATCTCCTTGGTCTGACTCAGTGTGCTGCCAGGCACAGACGAGACAGCACCGCAGGGGTGGGAACCCACCGGGCACTGCGTCACCACAACAATTGGTGAGCACACCAGATTGGAAGGGTGAAGAGTTCTC